>JAXQQM020071379.1:0-85066 GCA_034641835.2 Pinus albicaulis | reverse complement strand
TGAGTTGAACACTTTCACGCAAATTATTACCTTTATTTTCCGGGCAGGTGAATGTAACAATGTGAATCTTTGGCTTAACATGTGCGAAGGTTGAGACTTTTTCTTGACCTTTTTGAAGTTGATGAAAGAGGATGTTAGTATCAAAGCGTTTTGCTCTTTGCAAGGCAAATCCAAGAGTTCAAGGCAAATCCAAGAGATGGTTCAAAAATATACGATGCAAGCATCTCAGTTTCAATGAGTTTGTGAAGTTTTCCTTGTGAGGTGGGTGATGGACAGACCTTTCCTTATTTTGGATGAGTATGCCCAATTGAAAAGGCTTTACCGGGAAACGATTACAAAAGTGCACTATTTCGATTCAACCAAGTATATTTTTCGATACCTGCTGATATAAGACCTTCTCCTAGATCTGCTCTTTTACATTACCCAGGTGCTTTTGATCCGGAAATGGAGTTTCAGTTGAGAGAAAGGAATATTGCAACACTCCACGAGATGCAGAATAGTGTAGTAAATGTAGAGGCTCATTTGCTGATCCGAAGGGCAAGGTTGAAAGAAGAAGAGATGAAAAACATGGGTCCAGAGAAATCGACATCTCTAGAGGTAAATCTTGGCATGTTGGTAAGTGCAGTGGAGGAAATGATGCAGAGGACCATCACAAGGAATGAGTATAATGTTCAAGCCCATGGCTCGCTGATTGAAGAAGAACAAGTTGCTGATCCAAAACATTTTGTTTCTTATCCCAGTTGTCATAGATCTGATAATGATTGTTTTGTAGATCATCTTGGAGAAGAGAGATCTGTTGATTTGACATGTATTCTTGATGATGTGTTCTATGATGATGATTTGCCAAAATTTTATCGATATGATGATGATTATGTTCTCCAAACAGAAGCTAATATTGCAGACCATTCAGCAGCTAGTGTGTGGAAAGAGGAAGTTCACTTTCAGCAGCTTGAGTACAGTGATCAACTGATGCATGCCAGCTATGATAATGGTGAGGAAAGTGTAGAAAATTTTGAAGTAAGTGAAGGATCTTTGCCTTTTTGTTTTGATTCGTTTCAGTTCATCAGAGACAACTTTCATGCAATTAGAAATCAACTGTGAACAAGCCTTGATTTGAATCATCTTGAGGGCAATGAAAACCTTGTTCAAGACTTCTCATATTCAGAGTTGCAGCCCCCGAAAGCCATTGATTGTCAAGTTGCAGATGAAGACTTGGAAGCTGGCACATATGATCAAATGATACAAGATGACTCCGTACCATTCTGTTTTGAATCATTTTAGTTTTTGAAGGGTAAATTGCATCGTAAATTTTCAAATGAGCAGTCTGAAGGAAATCAACAATCTCTCATCTTTAATGTTGAGGATGATACAGATAGCGAAATTCTTGAGCAAGTTCTTAATGAGAAATCTTGTCCTGAAACGACTGATGAAATAATTTTTGATACAAAACCTTCTCTAGCTCCAGATTTGTAGCCACCAAATGCAATTGAAGGTCATATTACAGATGAAGGCGTGAAAGCTAAAATACATGATTTAATGATGCAAGAGGATTCTGTACCCTTTTGTTTCGAAGCATTTCAGTTTATAAAGCAGAATCTTCGTAATATCTCTAAAGAAAAAGATGAACAGTCAGTAGGATGTCATACGGTTTCGATGGATACATCGTAGCAGTCTTCTCAAGTTTTTGATGATTCTATTGCTCATGTGTTGGATGATGTTTTCTGTAAAAGTTCTTCTCCATTGGCTAAACATGTGCCGGAAAAGAATGTTGATAATAATCTTGTTTAAAAGTTGACTTCATTGTCTTGTTCAACAGATTTTTCATTGCAAAGCCCATATCAAGGTTTTCCGTCATATGAGGAGATTGATAAAGGAGACTTTTTTTCTACTTGGAATCAGCAACAGAGTTTGGTTATTCATGAATTTCAGGATCCTTTTGATACCTTGCTCCAGTCACTAAAGAAAGACAACATCGATGTGAGGAGAATCTTAATATCCAGCTATGGAGATTACTTGGACCAGAGTAGTGATGTGTTAATGGAAATAAATAGCTATGTTTATGAAGATCCTTTCGTAGTTTTCTTGAAGTCATCCAGTCAATTCATGCTTTGCAAGTTTATCAGCAGTCCTCTTGATTCCAAGTTTCCATGGGAGTTTCCTTTCAATCCTTCCCTTTTCTTGCATATCAGAAAGAATTTGGGAAGAAATAAAATAGCAGCCAGGATGCTTACATGGTTGCATTGGTTGTTCCATTACAATTGATCAGGTGGTGAAAGATCAATTAGAGTAGGTTTGATGAATAAGCTCAATCATGAGCATTTTTCCAGTTTGTGAGTTATGTTCTAGTCATGTACAGTTTTATTATGGTTTTCAGTTTTAGCCTTGAGTCAAAAGTCTTATGTCAATTTGTCAAAGTCAGCGAAAATATGGCCCAAATAGATGGCCTCTCTATCTCTCCCGAGAGATCGCCAAGTTCTTGGCAAACCCTAAACTACCATCTGTGAGCCAATGTTAGGACCGGTCTCTTCATCCCTCCGCGAGAGATCAAAATTCCTCTTTTTCCTTTCATTTTTAGGTGTCTCATTTAGTTCGATCATACGCATTCCACTAGGGCATCGATGTCCCCGTGATGGAGAGCTTCTTACTATACCCCTCATGTCCTCATGTACCTTGCTGGTCATACCTCGTAAAGTCACAGTCATTTACGGTCCTATTTGGTCTCTTGGTCGGCAAAGAGTCATTTCGGTCATTAGGTCTGGGGTTTGTAAATTTAGTCTTTAAAGTGTCTAATAACACCGATAGGCACATGAGGAAGTTAAATAAGTTTCATCTATTGTGATCAACAGATTTTCTTCAAAACTCTATTTTGAAGAAAATTCGTCAAATTCATCCTTTGTAATGAATGCCATGTATATTTTCAAATATCTTCAAATGTAGCCCTAGTCATCCTTTGCCAAACGTGCCAACTATCCCTGCAAAGATCGACAAAAGATTCATCATTCAGTCAAAAAATCAAAGTGGAAGCAAAATCGAGTTAAGTGAAAAGTGCCAAAGTCTATGAAATTGCAAAGGCGGGTTGTTTCAAAAGGAAAATCAAGGTCCATGATATACATAAGACATTTTAGTGTTTAAACAATCCATTTACACGTCAAAGTTATCAAAGAAGCCGAAAAAATCGTGGAGGAAGCAAAAGTCAGTGTGAAAATTCGGGACTGTGTGTTGGAGTGCTGCACGGTGCGTTGGGTGAAGTGAGCGACGCATACAGCCTGCACGACGCATAGAGCCACTCTGCACAGTGTAAAATTACATTGGCACGACGCATACAGCCTGCGCAGCGCACAGAACCAGAACTCAATTTTTTTCCTTTTCTCAAAAAAATCCAAATCCATTCAGTCTCACTTTCTCCGAGTAAGTCTATGTGACCTTGTAATTTCCATGAAAAAGTATTTGGTGTTGATCATGAGATTTTTTATGAATATTTGAATACAAAAACTCAAAATCCTACTCTCATGTTTCAAGAATGCTCCTAGGGCTTTAAATTTAGTTTGGTGTCAATCATTGCTCCTTTCCCATCTATTACCACTGCTCATTTTATTATTACAGCTCATTCCCCTATCCTCTTACATCCTTAAAATTCACTTATTCCTAAGCCTATCACCCTATCCCTAAAGTCAATTCATTTCCTATCAATCCCATTTCTCATTTCATGTGACTATAGCTTATCACTTTCATTACCCCATTCCTCCATATTCCATCCCATTGGAAATATATTTGGCAGTTGAAACTAAGCACCAAATTTCTCATTATCATACAATTCTCATGGAGACGAACACCGACACATCATCTGACAGAGACAGTGATTTCACCATTGAACTACATGCACCAGGAGGACACTGAAACGTCGTAAAAGGGAGGATAGATTCTGAATCTTGGTCAAAGATTCTTTGGCTGAGCATGACACATGATGGAGGACCTTTAGTCCAAGTTTCAAGGAATTTGGAGAAAATTTTGTCAATTTTGATTTTTTTGGTCACAAAACAGATTTTCCTGCCTGACGCGTTGCGCCACCTTGCGCGCGCTTATGATTGGGACATCTTCTGGAGGAAAACTTGATATTTTTGGGTTTTTTATGATAAATTATGCATGCTCAAGAATGGCCGAGAGATTTCATCAAGTTTTGGGTTGCCTAAAGGGTCAAAAACACCTTGAAAATGGTCTTTCTGCCACCTTTTGCACACACAGGAACCAGTCTTGGGAGATTGAATTTTTGGAGGGGAAAATGACATCCAAATCCAAAAATTCCACTTGGGTTGGATAGTAGATAGGCAGGGCTTTCCAACGAGATATCATGAGCTCAATTTGGAATTCAAGAAGTGCCTCCAAAACAGGCTCAAAGTGGAGTGACACATTGATTTTTTGGGTGCGGTGCATGGAGGAATTTGGCCTATTTTTCACTCTTCAGCTCAGAAATTCGCCCAGTTCTGGCTAGTTTTACTTTTTGATGTAACTATTGATCTATCTTGATGTAATTTGGTGACTATGATGTAATTTTGGCACATATTTACTTGTTCTAGAGGATTCATTCACTAAAAAGTGAAAATTAAATGAATGAATCAGTTTCCTTCCATATAGAGGCAAGTTGTTTGATTGCCTAGATTTCAGTTCCTAGTTTAGAATTGGTTCAAACAGCTCCTAGAATGATGAGCTCGACCCCTAGAGGCATGGGAAGGGGTTAGGCTTGCCTATATCATGTATTTTCTGAGTCATTTTCAGGGTTGGATACTTGGGAATTGTTTGGCACTCCATTGTACATCACTTCTGCATTTTTGGCTAAGGAAAGACCAGGGTTTTGCAGCACTTTTTGGGATCCTTGTGGCTCTGAGTTTTGATGGTGTTTCTTCTCTATGTATTTGTAAGTTCATTGATGTTTATGTGTACCATTTTCCTTCTCCTTTCTTCTTAAATTTAACAAATCAGTTTTAAAGGTGGAATTCAATAGCTTGTTTTGCTCTGCCTTTAGTTTTGTTTGATTTTACATGTTTTCATATGTTTGAAGAGCATCCTTGAGATCTCTTGTCCTCTTCAGCCCCTCAGTGGTCTAAACCATCCATCCATTCAATTTTGAAACATCAAAACCATTGCTTTCCCTGCCCCAATTAGAACTGGGCAGAAACCCTGTCATCCCCGCACCAAAATTGCCTTCTCGTTTCCACAAAAACTCAAAAATCCAGGAATGCCCTTTGATCATATACCTAGCCTAAAATTATTTTTTATTTAACTATCTCAAGCCCCCATTGATACATTTTACTTGAGGATTGAACAGAGAGGGTCTTCCTGCTTTGTTAGGGCGAGTTGCCGTATTCAGTGGTAGGATAAGCATCAAACTCGATTCTTTCAACCTTATAGATTTTAGCAATAATACATCAGTCTGCACAGCAACCAAGCAACAGGACTCGCTGCCCCCCTTTCAACTCATTGGGCCAAGAGTTGAATAATATCCTTGCTGCCATCTCCTTCTTCTTCTTGGTCTCCTTCCTCCTTCTTATCCTTGGTGAGCTCTCCCATCCTGGGCCCCACTCATTGGTGATGTGACTTCCTTGAAACATTTCCTCCTTGAAAACTATGCTGCCCTAGTAGCTTTCCCTCCTCTTGTGACAGTGCTGTTGACTTGGTCAACTGGAGCTAGCTCATTTCTTTGTCCCTCTTTCACACCAAAGTGGCTTTATTTTTTCCTCCTACTTCAATCCCTTTTCACATTGGGATATGTTTGATTTCCTTCCCTACTTCTTATTTAAAAAATGGAGTAGTTATAATATTCCAAGTAGCAGTGGATAATTGGGAATATTACAGTCCTCCCCGCTCAAGAGTTGCTTGCCCGCAAGCAAAAGTAAAGAAGGATGCTGCAAGATCTTCTGTCCCTCCCAAGTGGCATCATCATCTGGTAGATTCCTCCATCGAATTAGATATTCTTTGATGACTCTGTTTCTCATCTGCCTCTCCCTTGTGTCTAAGATCACTTATGGCTGCAAGATTAAGTGGCCCTCATCATATATAGGGGGGAGATCCATGTTGGAAACTACATTCTTCCCAATGGCCTTCTTGAGGCAAGAGACATGGAATATATTGTGGATCTTTCTCCCCTTAGGAAGCTCCAACTCTTATGCTACCTTACTGATACACTTGACCACCCTGTATGGCCCATAGAAACATGGTTTGAGCTTCTCAACTCCCTTCTACCTGAGTGTGGACTATTTGTAAGGCTGAAGACACAGGTAGACAAGATCTCCCACCTCAAACTATCTTTCTATCCGACCACAGTCTGCATACATCTTCTGCTGGTTCTGGGCAGTGGCAATGTTGTCTTTGAGTGCCCTGAGTATGTCTTGGTTCTCCTGAATCCATTCCTTTACCCTTGGAGCTTTATTTTCCCCAAACATAACATAAGAAAATGAGAGTGCCTCATACCCATATAAGGCTCGGAATGGATTTATGCCAATAGAAATATGGTGAGTAGTGTTGTAACAATACTCTCCCAAGTGGAGCCAGCGCAGCCAAGCTCTCTGCTGCCTTGCCACATAGTTCCTCAAGTAGCCTTCTAGCCACTTGTTCACTATCTCAGTCTATCCATTGGTTTGGGGATGATAGCTAGTGCTCGGAGTCAATTTAGTCCCCACTAATCGGAAAATTTCCTGCCAAAATCCACCCATGAAGCGGCTATCCTGATCACTCACTATGGTCCTTGGGAACCATGGAGTCTAAATACATCTTTGAAGAAGAGCTCAGCTACCTGTAAAGCAGTATAATGTGCAGAAATGGCAAAGAAATGAGAGTAATTTGTTATTCTATCAACAAAAACAAAGATACAGTCCTTACCCTGCATTGTCAGTAAGCCGGTGATGAATTCCATAGAGATACTTTCCCACTTCCCATCTGGAATAGGTAGTGGCTGCAACAATCCAGTAGGGTGAGTGTGTTCTCCCTTGTTATGTTGACAAATGGTGCACTCTCTGACACATTGGAGCACATTCTCCTTGAGACCCTTCCATGAAAATCTCTCTCTGATAGCTCTATAAGTCTTTGTGAAACCTTGATGCCCTGCAAGTGGGGAATCATGTGATGCCAATAAGATATTCTCCTTGAGCTTGGAATTCTTAGCCAAGAAGATCCGGTCCCTATAATAGATGACCTCATCCATCACTCTAAACCTCTCATCTGATACCACCCCATCAAGTATCTCACATGCAAATTCATCTTTGGTGTACTCAACTAAGAGTTGAGCCTTCTAATCTGCGACCATGCCCCTTAAGGATAGCGTTGTAGGCATCCTGGATAGTGCATGAACTACTACATTGCTTTTTCCCTTGACATATTCTATTTCAAAATCATAAGCTTGGATTTCCCTCATCCACTTCTGTTGTCTCTCCTGGAGTTGTCTCTATTCAAGGAAGAATCTAAGACTGTTATGATCAGTCTTCACCTTCAACTTATTCCCCACCAAGTATTTCTGGAATTTGGCTAATGCATGCATGTTAGCCAACATTTTTTTATCATATAGGGGGTATAAATTCTTATGAGGGAGCAGCTTCCTGCTCTCAAAGGCTATAGGATGCCCACCTTGCATCAATACTTCCCCAATACCTTCACCTAATGTATCACATTCTAGCACAAAAGGTTGAGAAAATTCAGGAAAAACCAAAACAGGACAACTACTCATTACCTCTTTGAGCTTATCAAAATCCCTCTGCACTGTAGGTGTCCAATGGAAAGCTCCCTTCTTTGTCAAGTCTGTGAGTGGTGCTGCTAGTTGTGAAAATCCTTTCACAAACTTCCGATAATAATTGCATATGACCACAAACCCTCTGAGCTCTGTAACATTCCTGGGTTCGGTCCAATCTCTAATAGCCTGCATCTTCTCCTCATGTACCCTCACTCCATCCACTCCTATGATGTACCCCAAATACAACATCTATGTGAGGCCAAATTCACATTTGGAGAGCTTGCCATAGAATTGCTGCTCCTTGAGGATATGTAAAACTGTCTCAATATGCTGCAAGTGCTCCTCCCAAGTGCGTTTGTAGATCAGAATATCATCAAAGAAGACCAATACAAACTTTCTCAAATGACCATGAAAGATGTGGTTCATGCAGGATTGGAAAGTTGCTGAAGCATTGGTCAATCCAAAGGGCATTACCAAAAACTCAAAATGCCCATAGTGACATCTGAACGTTGTCTTGGGGATATCTTGCTCCCTCACCTTGATTTGATGATACTCGTATCTCAAATAAATCTTGGAAAAGTATTTAGATCCCCTCAACTCATCCCTGAGTTCATCTATCCTAGGTATAGGGTACCTGTTCTTCATAGTCTTCTTATTCAAGGCCCTATAATCAATGCACATCCTCAATGTTCCATCTTTCTTCTTTACCAAAACCACCGAGGAAGCAAAAGGACTAGTACTAGGCCGGATGTGTCTTAGAGCTAGTATATTTTGGATAGCTCTCTCACTCTCATCCCTATAAACCTTGGGATGCCTATAAAGATTGGTGATCACTGCTTGGATCCCTTGTTCCAACTCAATAGTGTGTTCAAACCCTCGGTCAGGGGGTCTCCCTGGTGGGATATCTCCAAATACTGTAGAATACCAGTCCAAGAGAGACTGAACATCTGGATGCACTGGTGAATCCTTTCCCTTCACCTATGATATATGCAACTCCACTTCCCACTCAACATCCCATATACGTAGATCTACATCCATCTTGTGTGCTGAAACAACCTGAGGGGGGTATGTGTTTATACCCTTGATTTTTTTTTTGCTGGCCATCCTTCCCTCCTGTCCATTCCATCTCTAAGGTTCTCCAGTTAGTGGTAACTCTCCCAAGAGTGATTAACCATTGGACTCCCAATATGACATTGGTGTCTATAATGTCTACCACAAAGAAGTGGTTTGTCAATGTGTAGGTCCCCATGGTAATGGTTAGTGCCGGAACATACTTGGCACATTGCAGGGTCATAGCTCCTGGGACCAAAACTGAAAATCCCTGAAACTCCTCCATATGGATAACTCTCCTTTGTACCAACTGTGCATCAATAAAATTATGAGTGGCTCCACTATCTATCAACGTAGAAACTCTTTTCCCCATGATAGTACCTCTCACCCTCAAGGTTAGATAATTTGGGACTCCTCTTAACGCTGCAATAGCTCCCCCTCTTGGAGAAAAGTCTTCCACGAATTGTATAGTGTTGGCATCCTTCTTGGAGAAGGTCTTGACATGATGAGTCCTTCTTGCAACACATTCCCCCTCCAAATGGATTGCCTTCCTTGGTTTTGAGTAGGTCTCTTGCTGCAAAAAGCTTCTTGCCCTGGGCAAGATGTGTTGTAGATCCCTAGCTTTCTCCACAGCTTCAAGGAGTATGGTTGGTTTAGTGGATTTGACCAACCCTTGCAATGGCTCAACCATCCCATTAATAAACATGCATACCTTCCTACTCATAGTGAGATTGGATACAGTTGGGGTTCCCATTTTTTGGCTAGATTGGCAAGACCAAAAGATGAGACAACATCAAAACCATTCTGGGATCCTAGGATCTAGCTCTCCTAGACTCGGAGAGGGATCTCTCCATTAAAAACAAAGAATGATATATCTTTTAAGCTCAAACGAGATGTTAGGCTAGATATGAAGCACAGAGGGGGTTTTAAAAGATTTGGTTGGTTGGTTGCTGGGCTGAGTCACGAGATCATAAACTGAGAAGGTAATGGGAAGGAAAGAGTAGAGCAACAGAACATCTCAGCAAAAAAGAAAGGGTTAAGGCTGCGCCATCCACTGGGCTATGGAGTCATGAAAGGAGATTACTTGCAACAACTAGCTAAGGCCTTCAAAGGGCAATTCATCTATACTAAAGGATCTTCTTACATAGATGGTGGAATGGAACAATAAAGAAAGAAGGTGAAAGGATGAAAGAAAACCCAATTTCTGCCTAGAGATCAGGTCAGAGGTCATTTAACTCCAAACCTGCTTGGACATACTCAAGGGCAGCTTTCAATGAAGTCACAAGGGGGCAGCTTATAGATCGGACCAGAGGTCATTTAACTCTAGGTCTGCTTTAGCGCATTCCAAGGGAAAAACAGAGGCAAGATTTTGACACAAACTAGAGTCTATAGATCAGAGAAGGACTTTTAACCTTCCCTGCTTTGACACCAGCAATAAAACATCCAAGCAGCAAACTCTAAGTTCACACATCAGCTAGCAAGAAATAACCTCTACTACGCTGGTTAAACCACATGAATTTACTCTTGGATTCACAAACAGTGGAAAACATTGAAGGTAGGGAGAGAAAAAACATAGGGTACCATGCGAGGGTAAATCCTATGCTATATTTCTGATGTGTACCAGAAAACCAATGAGCAGCGTGGAAAATGTAAATAACAATGAGATAAGAATAGCATCACCCATAGTAATAGACCAGGATCCTGTGAAGTTGCTTGACTTAATTGATACAAAACCACTCACATACACTGAGCTCAATAGTTGATTATAGCCTCAACTTTCCCCTCCCAGCCTACTACATTACAAACTACTCTGCTACTCCCTTCCCAAAACTATTTCAATAGCAAAAAATGAATCCCTACAACTACAACCGCAATAACACCATCCAACCCTTTACAAAATGTTCTCTAGGATTGTTTATAGGAAAAAGGATAGTAGGAGTAGGTGATACACATTAAATTGATTCATTAAGACAGAGTGGAGGTGGTGCTCATGCCCTCTCCACTTAATACCTCTGCGCTGTACTTGGTGGTCTGGTTCGGGGTCTCTGTCAGGTCGGATTTGACCTCTGATATTTCTTTGAAGTTTCCTTCTGGCTGTAAAGCTCTCTAATTTGTCTTCTGAAGCAAGTAAGGTGACTGTAGGTCTCCTGGGCTTCCATACCTCCATTATTTTTGTCTTGACGGTTGCTGGATGCTCTCTGTTAGTGGGATGGCCTTTGGGAGCTCGGGGAGGCAAGAAGACTTCTGCTGAGGACGTACTGTTCTGAGAAAATGTACTGCTGATGCTGAGAGCAGATATGGCTTGACTCATTTGCTCTTCAAATCTTTGGATTTTACCTTAATCCTTTGATCTCGAGATTAGATGTTGAATATTCAATTAAATGGCTTTAATCCGCCTAATCCATCTCTGCTACTTCACTGAGCCATTGCTGTAATGGCCTCTCTGTGTTCCGATTCACGATGACTGTGATAGAGTGAATTCACCACTTTGTATACCCTGCACAATAACATAAACCAATTACAAACCCAAGGGTGGTGGAAGGGGAGCTGTGAGGCCATGGAAGAATAGTGGTGCAATTGTGGAGACAGTGGCTATAGAGGAAATAGGTGAAAATGTAGTGGAATGGAGGTTTGGTGGAAGGAAGTACGTAGGTCGTCGATCAGGTTGAGACGGACGACTGAGATTGAATCGGAGAAGGAGCGATGGGGGAAGGACCTAAGTCTAATAGGTGATGGAGCGATTGGCTTTGGACCACTGGATCCATGAGAGATAGATGGAGGAGACTGCGTCGGAGGATCGCAATCGGATAGGGCGGAGGGGGGTGTTGTTTGGAAATTGCGATTGCGATCGGGCGAAGATGCGAGAGCCGTCGGATTAGATGTGAATCAACGGCAGGGATTAACCAGAGGAGTGAATGGGTAGAGATGATGGGCGTGATGCGATTAACGCTGGGCCATTAGAGCTCAGGAGATCGACGGCTCGGATCACAGCGGGGTTTCAACATAACAAAAACACTATCGCATCGGGGGTTTCGATTACAAAGGAAAAATCATTACGCTTCAATCCTCTGATGCGATAAGAACCTTTCAGGCTGGTGCTTGGTCTTAGCACTAGGGTCATGTGGGGAAGTGGTTAAGGGGCTGGCTGAAGGGGGCTAGGCTTGTATTATGGTGAAAAGTGGATTATTTGAGCCAAAAAAGGGGGGTCTTTTAAGGCTAAAAGAGGAAATTGGTAGAGGGAAAAAGGGACTATTAAACCAAACAAAATGTATTTGGAGGGTTTAAAAGGGGATTTAGGATGATTTGAAAGGTAATCGGGGAAGTTGGAAAGGGAGACGAGGTGATGAAACAGAGGTATAAGGAGAATGAAAAAGAGAGAAAGGAGGCCTTTTTGGGCATTCTTCTTCATGACAGAGAGGCTTTTAATTGGAAATAGCAGTGAGGATTTATCAAAGGAAAAAGGCACAAGAAGGCTTCAAGGATGATGTGTTTTCAAGGGAAATGCATTCCTTGAAGGCCCGAAAAACATTTTTAGCCCCCTGTTTGCTTGTGAAAAAATTCATAGGGGGCTAATAGTGGCTCCACATGGGGATGGCTTCTTCTTGAAAGAGTCAAGAATTCAGAAAATGATCTTTGGTGTAGGCTAGATGCCTGGTACTTGACCCATCCAATTTCATTTTTGGATCAGCTGCCACAAATCATGAAGACATCAAGTCAGTAGAAAAATTCTCCCAAACAACTACCTACCCATACTAGTCCTAACATTTTTCTTTTTGAGTGCATTTGGACTAGCAGACCCTTTACATCATCGATTTTTGCAAACAGGAAATATAAACCTATTCTACTTCTACCCTTATTACTCCATGAGACCAGATTAAACTGTTGGACTCATAGTTTCTCTATCTAAACTACATTTGCTAGGATTAGACTGTCTAGCATATTTCTCCTCTACATTCTAAGATAGAAATTGAAAAACAGTCAAGCCAGGATCATACGGTCTGACTTGCTATGGACCATGGCATAAAGAAAAAGCTGCTCATGGACTGAAAACTTCGCAAAAATTTAAAACATCTGACTAAATACTCACAGACTGCGCTTTATTGAGCTTTTCCTACCTACCCTACTCTAACATGGACTATTTACAAGTCTAGCTAATAAACATTGTCTTCCAATGCAACCGGTCCATCAAGTGATCCCATGACTGGTATTTCTTGCTCAACTCCTTGAGTAGGCTGGATAAGTAGGGCTGCTCCCACTCTTTCTATTCTACAATAGCAGCTTTAAAAAATTTTCTTTCTGTTTGCAACATGCTGCTCCACAAGACCTTTGATCCTTCTTCAAATGTTTGCAGGAAGCAAACGTAAGGATCATGAAATGATACCTGGTTATGAATATTTGGCAGGTAGGCTTCAACATGGATTTCTTCTTCTGCCACTGGGTTGAGAAAAAAACTATCTTGGGATAGAGTGTCTCCTTCATCTTTTGAACTAGAGGACTCATCGTATATTGCAGCTGAGTCCTCTTGGAGCCTTGATATATTCTGCTTTGCTCGGCTGAGCTCCGTGAAAAGATTCATGTATTCTTGAGCAGGGGTGTGTTCCATCACTTCCTCTTTTTCAAGAGAAGGCTCCTTGATTTCGTCATGCTCAAGAATCTCTTCTTTGCTTTCCTCCTCATCTTCTGAAAGGATGGACTACTGATCTCTGATCTCATGACACTCATCACTGATGCTTTCGTAACTTTCACCGTCAGTGTCATAGATAGGCTGACTGGGTTCACTGCTTCTCTGGATTTGCTGGCCCTAGATTTCCTCCCATGGGTCTACTGATGATGGTTCTTTGAACTCAGCTTCTCTCTAGAAACAATCATCATCAAATAGATCATAACTGGGAAAGTCATAATCGTAATCAATATCACCAATCAAACCTGTCAGATTCTCAGCAGGTCTTTCTTCATCCTGATCCTCAGAGGAGTTCTCTGAATCTACACCAGTTCTACAGAAGGTTGCAAAGGTGAATTTCGGGTTTGATATTCAGACCATCTCTTCTTCTGTCGGCGCAGAAATTTATTTTTTAACACAGATAGAAGAGCCGCAGTTCTCTGCTCCTTGTACGAACTGATCCTGAGACGAGATATCTTCGTGAGCCTCATCTTGAGAATCTTCCTGAGCAAGAGCAAACTTGAGGCCAAGATCATCACACGTTTCTTGCTCATTCTTCAGGTCTAGAGTTGGCTCTTCCTTGGGAAAATGCATGGGCTACTCTGAATAATCATCATTATTTTTCAGGTTAGCCATATACATTTCCAGCACTTTACCAAACACGACTCCTATTCCATTTATTTTATCTGCCAAAGCATCAAGCTTCGCATCTTAGTCTATGTCTGGATCCATGCTTCTACAAAGAAGGTCACTGCATCTTCTCAACCAGTTCAGAGTCCTCCACTAGTGGAGTCATTAGGTCTTTTGAATATAGGGAGTGTGGAGTCGCCAGGTGGATGAATTTGGACATTAGGAAATGCACCGTTGTCCACCATCAACAATTAAAGCCAATCTAGAGGCTAAGTGGTCTCTTCCCCAAACGGAGTCACCATTATGTTGGAGACAACAATGGGGCAATGCATCAATTGATGTTAGTGGTTATGGACTCTATATTTCCCCTGATCTGGCCATTATGTTGGGGCTCCCATGTTTTGGCCAGATTGGTAAGACCAAAAGATGAGACAACATCATAACTCGTTAGGTCTCTGTAATAAGCAAGATTGGCAAAAGTCTGATCACAGAGTTAACATCATTTCAACCAACTTTGGGATTCTAGGATCTAGCCCTCCTGAATCCGGAGAGGGATCTCTCCAATATGTACAAAGATGGATATTGTCTTTAAAGTTTAGGGTGATGATATTAGGCTAGTTATGAAGGCCATGGGTTTTGTTTGGTTTTCTCGGATGGTTGAACATAATTGCTGTCTGAGGCAGAAAGATCTATATGAAAATAGGTTCAAAGGTGAGAAGTTGCAAGCAAAAGAGTAAGTTTTGATCATAAAGAAAGATGATGGCAAGTTCTCAATCCATTGGGCTATGGAGTCATAAGAGGATTTAATTGAAACATTCAGGTTCAAGAGTGATCTATGGGGCAAGTCATCTATGCCTAAGGATCTCTTTAAGGCTTGATTTATGGAATGGAGTGGTACAATAAGAAAGGGAAATGACAGATGCAGAACAAAGAGCAGCCCAGGATCTGGTAAGTACTTTGAAACTAGCCAGCCTTTGACCAGGCACTTAAGAAAAACATAGAAGCAAACTAGGATCTGGTAAGTACTTTGAAACTATCTAGCCTTTGATACACTTCTAATAGAACACAGATTAAAAACAAAGGGAAACTTGAAGGCAACCTTTGGAGCAGAAGCTAGTGGGCTGGGACTCACCCTGATCCTCTCCTAGTTCTTCTTTACTCGGTTACTTCCAAGACAATCACCAAGGTAACACAGAATGGCCCAAGATCTGATAAGTACTTCGAAACTAGTCAGCTTTTGACACATCCTAAGGGAAACAGACAAATAGTTGAGAAAACAAGAAAGGGACTCAGGGCTAACCTTTGATTTCCTCAATTCATTCCTCACACAACATATATGAAAGTAACATTTAAAAATAACATTCAGCAGTGACGAAAAGATGAGGGAACGCCAGCATCTCTGTGCTTAGACTGAATTAAATCATTTCTAAATAACACAATTAGAAGAAAACATTGGGATAAAGATTTCTCAGCCAGAGAAGGTCACTGATATACAGTAGGTCCTAACACTGTTTAAACTGTTCTTTACAGTGGAAAATGAAACAAATTGAAAACTGAAATAAAATGACAAGTTCACGGTGAGAATAACATCACCATCAGCATAGACCAGGATCCCATAAATCAGCTTGTATTGATTGCTTCAAACCAGTTACAATCTTCAGATCCAATGTTTTAATCCATCTCTCTTCACAACCTAACCTATCTGTTACAAGCAGAGCTCCAAGAGCCAATGAAACCACTATTTACAGTCAAGAGTTTTCCACTCAGGAACAGCTACAATACTTCAGCAATTACATTAACAACCAACTAATCCAACCCCTCGCTCATCTTCTATTGAAGTATTTATAGAAGAATGAGGAGGTGAGATCTGATGAAAAGATCTCAAATACAATTAATGCAGAATTAATGTCTTCCTGGCCCTTGGAGGCTCGATGAAGAAATCATACAGGTGTTCCACTGCATTAATGTGTTTACACTTATGAAATAAGCTCGGAGGGAGCTTTGTTTGACATTTGAGGCTCTGCGTACTATTAGGGTTACTCTTCAAACGTTCTGTCATTAAATCTGGGGCAGAAATAACTTCTTTGGCTGCTTCGAGGCAAGATATCTGATTTGTTCAATAAATTCGGCCTCTGATTGAGCATTTTGAGGCAATAGGTGGCACTGCGGTGGTTGAGGAATCAATTTGCCTCAAAGTATAGCGGTGGAGGCAATATGTCTGATGAACACTTTTTAGGTTTTCCTTTTAATCTGTGTTTTGAATCGGGGATTAGGCTTTTGATAACTGTCTTAGCCGTAATCCCCGCCAATCCATCCACTAATCTGCTGCTTTGGTTCACTGTTGTCTTCAATATCCGATACTCTTTCTCTGTGTTGATTTTGACGGTATTCTTCAAGCTTTACAGGGGTGCGCGGCAACCAAGGCTCATGAAACCTCGTTGATAACATTGTTCTTCACCCTGCGGTCGATCCTCTGGATGAATCGAAAGAACGGGAGTTGTCACCCTCGTCTTTAAAATTTCCCTAAAATATGACGAAAGAACCTAAAAAGCTGCAAAATACAAACAAAATGAGAAAATCCTGCGTTATATGGACAAATCTGCATTGGAGGGCGTGCGGGAAAACGGAGCGATCGGAGTCGTTGATCGTATTGCGATCAACGGTCGGGAGCGTTTGGAAAGTTATCGGAGAATAAGGGGGACTGTACGATGGAATCAGGATTTTGCATGAGAACCGTTGATCTGCAGAGACCGACGGCGGAGATCATTTTTCGAATGCACCAGGGGAAGTTAACGGGTGGGCAAGTCCGTTAAAGGTCGAGCAGATGAGGCGATCGGCAACCGTCAGATGAGAGGGCCCAAATCCGACGGTGGAGGTGAATCCCGCTGCGGGGCTATGGTCTGAAAGATAATGCGCGGGCGATGTGATAGCGCGGCGGTTTTGGAACGGGGCGAAGGACACGTGTCGGCCAGCGTATGGAATCGCTGGCCGACGAGATAAAACCGCCACCCGACGAAAAGTGGTGCGGGATGAAAACCATGGTTTTTTGGAAAAGGGCGCGGGGGAGGGGGGTCCACCAGGTGGGGCTCGCTCCGCTCTGTCGGATCTGGGGAGCAGATCGACGGCTGAGAAGGATTTGGGGCAATAAAACATGTGAATTAATATTTCACGCAAAAACCTTATAAAAGATGGGTTTTCGAATTTTCAGAGGAAAAAGGACGGAAAGGGGTTCCATTTTGGCTTGGCACTTCAGGACTGAGCGGTCGGTCCTGGCACTCAGGCATGTGGAGGAAGAAAAGGCAGGGGGCTTAGCCTGAGGGGTCTAAACCCAACGCATAGAAAAATGTGTTTTCTATGGTTTTGTGGGGTTCTTATGAATAAAAGGAAATTGAAGAATGAAGGTAAGATGGAAGCAAGGGAGGGGAAAGGAAGGGGGATGCAGCAGTATTTGACTTGGATTTTCGTGGAATATCAGAGGCTGGGAGAAGGAAAGGTATGAAGATCTAACCAGCAGTTTGTGGTTTCACCAAAATACTTCAAGCACCAACAACTTCAAGACTGAATTTGTTTCTTGAAGGCTGCAAAGAATATTTAGCCACCAGCTGATATAATGGAAAAATATAGGTGGCTAACAGTGGCTCCACTTGGGGATGGTGCCTTCTTGAAGGCATCAAGAATTCAGACTTGATTTCTCTAGGATGCCGACTGGTGCCTTATCTATTTCTTGCTCTTGCTGTTCTCTGAAAAATAATATCGGTCATGAAGAAAACATGAATTTCATCAATACCACTTTCTACCTACCCAATCCTATTGATCTAACATTTTTTCTTCATCAAAGTGCACTTGGATTGGCAAACTCTATTCACAACATTTTATTCTTTTGAAAACAGGAAATCTAATCTATTTCTACTCCTTATTTCTCCCTGAACTCAGATTGAACAGTTGAGCTCAGATATTTCTCTACCTAGTCTACTGTCTGTTGGGATTAAACAGTCCAACAAACCTTCATTCTCTAAATTCTACAACAGAAAATTTAAAAATAGTCAAGTCAAGATTGAGCTGTTTGACTTGCTATGATCTATGGCATCAGAACAAGCTGCACATAGATTATTATTTGCGGAAATTAAAAATCAAAATGGAAGGCTTAAGATCTGAAAGTTTCTTATCATGGCTTTTTCTTATTTTCACAGCTTTGTTTTTTCCTTTTCTGTGAGCTGTCTTTGCCTTTCTTCTGGTTCAAGTTTTGAGCGGATTAGAACCAGGTCTTCTCTTCTATGGCTCAGAAAATAAAACAGTTTTGAGTCATCTTTCTCTTGGAAACTATGGTTCAGATTTTGAGTTTGTTTGAACCTTAATTTCTATCCTAATCTATCTACTGATGAGCCAAGATTAAACAGTTTGGAAAATCAAATTCGCTACCCTATCAGCAGAAAATTGAAAGCTAATTAGTCAAGATTAAACAGTTTGACTAGTTAGAAGTGTGTTTTGAGGAGTGGCATTTGAGCTTGCACACTTTCAGATTTATTTCTCTTTTTGGCATGGGGCCTTGCCTTTCTTGTTTTCATTTCTGCCCTCTTTTCTTTCTTTCTTTGTTTTTGTATTTTTTGATTTTTCATAACTTTGAATGCAATGGCGGATGAAATAATTACAATGGAAAAAGAAAAATAAAAAGGCTTCAGAACACAAAATGGTTTAAGAAAGGTAATGCTTAAGCATCCTGCCATTGACAGGACCCCCAAACAATTCTGTTCCATTCAGCTCTTGTAAGAAAAATGCATTGTTTCCAGCAACTGAATGAATAGAGTAAGGGCCAAGCCATAGATTATCAAATTTACCATGCTTTCCCTTGTCTTCCCTCTTTGAGTCCCACTTTAAAACTTTGTCCCCAATCTTGAAATTGCTGGCCTTTGTTCTTCTATCAAATATTTTCTTGATATTGTCTTGCTTGTGCAATGCTTTGTTGTAGACCTCCTCTCTGGTTTGTTGAAGATGAATGGTCTAATTTATCCTTCTGATTATGTCATTTTCTTCAGTCTGCAACTCTTGAATTAACTTCATAACTGGTACACCGAGGCTGTTAGGAAAAATTGCATCTGTACCATACACAAGCTGGAAGGGTGACATACCAATGGATTTCTTCAATGTTAATCTGTCAGCCCAGAGTGCATGGATCAGCTTTGTGTGCCAAGACTTCTTGTTGTCCTCCAACAGTTTCTTGATTATGTTCACTAAGCTTTTGTTGGAATATTCTGCAAGTCCATTACCTTAAGGGTAATAGGCTGTGGAGTGTCCCAATGTTATCTGATACTTGTGACAGAATTCAACCATTTTCTTTGATCCAAATGCTGCTGCATTATCTGTGATGATCTTGGTAGGACAGCCAAATCTGGAAAGGATATTGGTTTCTATGAATTTTATGATAACCGAATCATTGGCCTGCCTACAAGGGATGGCTTCTATCCACTTAGTGAAATAGTCTGTGGCGGTAAGAATCCACCTGTGCTGGGCAGAGGAAGGTGGATGGATTTCTCCTATGAAGTCAAGTCCCCATTGCTGAAAAGGGGCTTCAACAGTAATTGGATGCAGAGGAAGGGGTAATAATTTTCTCTTGCCCTCAAACAATTGGCATTTATGGCAAGTCGTTGTCATTTTGTGTACATCAGGAAAAAGGGTGGGCCAATAGAAACCAGCCCTCAAAATTTTGTTGCCTGTTGACTTCCAGTATAAATGACCTCCACACTCTCCTTCATGGAATTCCTGCTTAATCTTTTCTGCATCAAAATCAGGCAAACATTTAAGCAATACACCACTTGCATTTTTCCAATAAAGACATTTATCAATAATGCAATAGTTTACAGCTTTTAACTTTAAGAATCTTGCCTTAGTTTTAGATAAACCAGGAAGTGTATTCAGATTAAGTAAAACATAAACAATATCAGTATACCAAGGAGAATTCACAAAATGGCTTTCAATAATGGGAATTGAGAATCCTTCTTGGTTATCCAAAGCATGAATCATGTTAATATCAAGAACTTCACAGTTTGATTCAACCATTAATCTAGCTAAACCTAGGCCTTTGATGAGCTTAGTGGGTTTAATCTCTAAATCATATTCAAGAATAACAACAATCCACTTACCTCTCTTACCATCTGGGTCCTGTGTTAGAATGTCTTTAACAACTGAATTTGGGACGAAGGCAATGATGTGTGAGTGAAGGATGTATACTCTGAAGTCTTTTAAAGCCTTTACCAAAGAAAAAGCCTGCTTTTCCATAATATTATATTTCAAAGGGGCATCCCTCAATGCCTTGCTAAAGAATGCAATGGGCTGCTCTTGTCCTTGTGGATTTTTCTGTAAAAGGACAGCAGCTATGGTATGTTTTGATGCAAATGAGAAGATATAAAAATCCTTTGAAAAATCAGGACTTATGAGAGCCGGTGTTTTGGTTAACGCTTGTTTCACCAGCTCGAAGGATGTCTTTGCTTCCAGGGTCCATTTTACCCCTTGCTCCTTTTTCAACATATTTGTTATATTCTTGAAGAGCTCATCCAAATTAGGGATGAACCTTCTCAAAAATTTGATTTTTCCAATGAAAGACTGCAACTCTTTGATGTTTCGAGGATGAGAGATCTGCAATATAGCCTCAATCCTCATGGGATCAATCTTTATGCCCTCTTCTGAAATGATATGCCCAAGAAGTTTACCTTCTTGGAGACCAAATAAAGTTTTCTTAGGGTTTAAAGATATCCCAAACTTTCTGCACTTCTCGAAAACTTTCCTCAAATGTTCTAAGTGTTCTTCATCTATTTTTGAAAACACAGTTACATCATCAAGATAGATAATGATGAAGAAGCTTAATTCTTCCGAGAATGCTATGTCCATGGCTCTCTGAAAGGTTGCTCCAGCATTCATTAGACCAAAAGGCATTTTCACATACATGAAAGTGCCCCATGGTGTAGTAAAAGCTGTCTTTAATTGATCATCAGGGTGGACTAAGACTTGATAATACCCTGAATAGCCATCTAGCAAAGAAATTCTTTTAGACCCCACCACCCTTTGTAAAATATGATCCATCTTGGGAAAAGGGTAGTTGTCTTTTAATGAAGCTTTGTTTAAATTTCTGAAGTCTATACAAAGCCTGATTTCTCTAGTCTTTTTCCTAACAGACACCAGATTAGATACCCACTCAGAATATCTAATAGGGACAATAATACCAGCATCGTGCATCTTCATGATTTCCTTCTTAACCAATGGCAGCTGGACAGGGTTTATTCTGCGCAGTTTCTGTTTGAATGGTTTTTGGTTTTATTTAAGAGGGATCTTGTGCTGTATTATTTCAGTGTCATAGGACTTAAGATCTTCGTAACTCCATGCAAAAACATCAGAAAATTCTTTGAACAGCTCTAGGTATTTGAATTTAATATGAGCTGGAAAAGTTTTGGACAGTTTAATCATTTTCGGTTTTTTCTCACTGCCTATATTGCATTCCTCTACTTCAGTTTCTATGGGTTCCAGTTTAGGTTTGTTGGCCACATCATTAAAATCAAACAGTTCTTCTAGAGGGGCCAAACCCTTGGGCAAACTATCATCCTTAGAATGCAGAGTTTCCAATTCCTTTGTTTCAGATTTTGCCCTTAATTCTGTTTGGTTTCTATGTTTGGTAGTCTGAAGATTTATATCTACAAGCTCAGGAGACGGTTCTTCTTCACCAAGAAAATTTTCTTCACTGCAATCTGTATCATAATCTGAATCTGAACTATGGAGTTCAAACTCATTTCTGAATTGCATGAAGTCTTCTATTTGTTTATCTCCAT
The DNA here is from genome assembly GCA_034641835.2 of Pinus albicaulis. NCBI lineage: Eukaryota > Viridiplantae > Streptophyta > Pinopsida > Pinales > Pinaceae > Pinus > Pinus albicaulis. Next base: position 63,195 of record JAXQQM020071379.1, on the reverse strand, counting down.
CAAACACTTGCCAATATTTCTTGTTATCCGGGACAGCTGGTCTGAATTTAATCTGAGATGTGTCATCATATAGTATTGGGCAGGTTCTAGCAGCAAAGGCTAAATTGTGGGCTGCAATATTTCTTTTTCTTGGGACAAAATTCAGGTTGGACTCCTCAAATGTTTTCAAAAGATCCATGACATCATTCCTGTAGGCCCTAAGTCTAGGGTGATTTGCATTATACTCCCCATTGACTTGCCTAATGATTAATTTAGAATCCCCATATACATTGATTCTCTTGGCACCTAACTTTTTCAAGAGATGCAAGCCTAAGAGAAGGGATTCATATTCTGCTATGTTGTTGGAACACTGAAAGTTTAATTTACATGAAACACACTCTGTATGATTGTTTTCAGTGTTAGTAATCCAGACACCTGCACCAGCATTTGTTCTAGTGCATGACCCATCAAAATACATAGTCCAGAGAGGAGCATTTTCAGTTGTATCAGTTTGGTGCATGTCCTTTGCATGACTTGACTCTTCAAGTTTTTCATCAGGTTGAGGATTGTCTTCTTGACTATCAAGTTTTAAGTTTAAAGGATTGATGACTTGCAGTTCAAGACCTGCGTTTAGTTTGCTAGGATTTTTAGATGCAATAGACTGTTCCGGCCGTTCAGCGTTGTGTCCCTCTTCCTCCGTTTTAGCCAATGATTATGTCGAAATGACTTGTTCTGCAAGTGTTTCATCATTAAACATGATGAAAGAATCAAGGCTCATATTAACAGCATACAGAGGAGAGTTTTGAGGCCGGTCTTGACTTGTCACTGTGTATTGCATGTGGGATTCCCTGTAAAGTCTTCTAGTCTGATTAAAAACAGGAATAATCGCATAGGTCTTGTCCATTTGCATAGTTCCCTGTAACTTGGCTCCCCAAGATCTTGATAAAAGCATTCCATACTTTGGGGGTACATCAGCCACAACAACATCCATGACTAAACATTTGGCTGGAATTTGGGCTAAGTTAACACAGAGATCTTTTATCAATCCTAGACATTTAACCCTGCTTGAGTCAAAGGAGTACAAGTCTTTGTAAGGTCTGGTAATTTCAAGACTCAGGCTTTCCATTATAGCTTTTGGCATTAAATTATGGGAAGCGCCCGAGTCATGCATAGCATTATGCAGAATTTTGTCATGAATATTTAAGCTTACGTAAAAGGGAGGGACAGGACCCTCTTGGAATTTACCTTCAATCTTTGGACCAAAAATAAGCTCTGGTTGGTCATCATTAAGATTGAGTGTATCTTCATTATCTTCTAAGTTCAAAGCCTTCAAAATTTTGGACCTATATACATGTTGGGCAGCTAACTCAGTTAAAGGAACAGAAATTTTGATTTTTGAGATTTCTTGTTCCAGGCTTAAAAGATTTTGATTCTTTAAAGCATTGATTTCAGCCTTGTTTACTGCCACTTTATCAGCAATAACAGCTTGCTGATTTGGTTTATCTACAGTTGAAACAATTGTTTTACCAGGAGTACTAGCCGAGGTGCTAGTACTGCTAATGTTTGCACTCTGTTTTTCAATATTTTGAGTGTCTTTCTCTTTACCATTACAAAAATTAACAGCCATTGTTTTGTCTTTTTGTTTGATTGTTTTAGACTTGATTGCAGTGTTGTTTTGAGAAGGTTTGTCAGAGGTTTTATTGTTGGGGGTTTTTTTGATTAGATTTGCTTCTGAGTTCATATTCCTTTGAAGGTTCTATGACAGTGTTTTCCATGTTTTGATAATAGTTTTCATTATCATCTCTTTTGTCATCGTAAGGTGTATAAAGACCTTGTTTTTTATCATAATGAACCTCAAAGCTATCATCATCTACCCTAAAAAAGTTTATGTCATCTTCCTCTGTTATATGATCTGTTTTCTCAACCTCACTTAAAAATTTTTGATGGAAGGGAGGAGTGATCTGTTGATCATCTTCCCTAGGTCTGTTCGGAGGCTGATTTCTTCTGATATTATGATTCTGGTTTTGGTTTCTGTTTTGAGGAGCGTTTTGATTTAGACTTACTTGCACTTTCTCTAGAATGCTCATTTTCTTCATCATTTCTTCCATCATTCTTTCCATCTTTGAGCTTGAAGTGGAAGGTGTGGATTCCTCTCTAAAAGATACTCTCTTTTTGGCTTTCGTCCTTGCTCTCTTCTCCATAAGGTTAACTTCCACAGAAAGGGCCCCTCTTTGCATATCTTCAAGGGTTGCAAAGACTCTTTCTCTGAGTGAATATGTCATGTCAGGATCAAACCCTTCAGGAAATTTGTTTAAAGCTGAGCCCTGAGGAGGTTTTAGTTCAGGGGAAAGTGCATTATAGACACTGTTAAACCTGGTACAATAAGCTTGTACACTTTCCCCAGGGTTCCTATGGATATTATTATAGTCGGCAAGGACTCAGAGAGGATTCTTCCTTACTTCCCATTTGTTTAAGAATGTCTGATGGAAGCCTTGAAGATCATTAATACTATGGGGGGCTAAACCCTTAAACCATTTTCTTGCTTCTCCCCCCAAACTTTGAGCAAATAGTCTAAGCTTGACAGAATCGTCATCAATTTCATTTCTGTCAAAGTAGTCATTCATCTTGTCCACATGTTGAGATGCTGTTATAGTATTGCTAGCATCATACAATGGAATTTTGGACTGATAGTCCTGTGGAAGGTTGACTAATGGTACAGGAAGGACTAAGGGAGCATACCATGCTACCATGATATGTGATGGATTTACAAGAGGAGGTGTGGGTTGAAGTGGGGTGGTTTGAACAGTGGATGAAAGATGGACAGAAGTGGATGGGACAGCAGTAGATTTCTGGGCTGATCTTGGATGAGAGGCACCTAGATTATGTAGAAAATGTAAATCAGGATGTGTTGATTCTCTATCCCCAAGGGGCTCACTTGTTTCAGGAGATGAAAGTGAAGGCTCAGAATCTAGCTGATCTAAATCGCCAAATGACCTAGTCCTGAATGGGTTCAATAAGTCAGTTCGTGATTTCTGAAGAGCTGAAAGATTTTCAGGGACTGACTTAGCTCTTAGGGATGATCTGAAAATAGTTGAAAATTGTATCTTAGGAGACTTCCTAAGGATTCTTTCTGGGTTATCAACTATCTCAAGTGGATCAGGGTCAGGATGGGCTCTAGTGTGAATATTTTTGGGAGCCACTATGCTAAGTTTTAGACCCAACTAAAATAAGAAAAGTTCAACCGGATATGACAATCTTCGGGAGGTCAACTAATCTGTTTTCTCATTTCTAATCCTACAGCCTTTCAGCTAGGTTTGATGGATGTTGTAATGATGAGGGTTCTTCCCAGTGGAGTCTTAAGGTCTGTTCGGGATTTTGGAGTCGCCAGGTGGAAAGTATAGCGTGTTTTCAAAGCAGTACACTGTCCACCACAGTGTTTGTGAAACCTTCCTTTTCAAGGATATCTCAAAACACAACACACTCTAACTAGAGATTGACTGGGAGGGCATTCACCAGATATGTCACCTCTAAAAGAGGATGAGATCCAGAGGCTACCTGGCCCTTTCCAGACTCTGTCTTTAAGAGTATAGAGTAAAACACATCAAAAATGTAAACAAGATATCAAAAATTAGTGTCTTACTACCAATCTGAAATATTTTTGGTATTTTCTGAATTATTTTTCTATTGGTTCTTAAGAATGTCTTAACTTTGCTTCAAAACTTAGCTACGGTTGTGAGACAAAGGTAATCTGTTCTTATGGCTAAGCCAGCTAATTTTCCAAGGTTAGATAAAAACTTAAAGAATCCTAGGGTTGACCTAGTTTGTCACTGATTCAAACAAGTTTTATCATAATTACCATTTCCTGGTAGTGCTTGAAAGGGTTGCTTTTAACTCGCAAAGTTTTCTTGAATTAAGGGTTTTCTGAGGTATTAAAAACACTCATTCCCCAGCGGAGTCGCCAGAAATGTTAGGTCCTGGTGGCTCAAGCTGGTTAATAAAGAAAGCACTCTATGAACCCAACCGCAAGCTTCTTTATGAATGGATTTGAATGTAAAAGACTATGAGTTTTGATTCCCCAGCGGAGTCGCCAGAAATGTTAGGATTTGAATGTAAAAGACTCTGAGTTTTGATTCCTCAGCGGAGTCACCAGAAATGTTAGGTCTCTGTAATAAGCAATATTGGCAAAAGTCCGATCACAGAGTTAACATCATTTCAACCAACTTTGGGATTCTAGGATCTAGCCCTCCTGAATCCGGAGAGGGATCTCTCCAATATGTACAAAGATGGATATTGTCTTTGAAGTTTAGAATAATGATATTAGGCTAGTTATGAGGTCCGAGGGTTTTGTTTTGGTTTTTTCGGATGGTTGAACATAGTTGCTGTCTGAGGCGGAGAGATCTATATGCAAACAGGTTCAAAGGTGAGAAGTTGCAAGCAAAAAGAGTAAGATTTGATAAAAAGAAAGATGATGGCAAGTTTTCAATCCATTGGGCTATGGAGTCATAAGAGGATTTAATTGAAACATTCAGGTTCAAGAGTGATCTATGGGGCAAGTCATCTATGCCTAAGGATCTCTTTAAATTTTGATTTATGGAATGGAATGATACAATAAGAAAGGGAAATGACAGATGCAGAACAAAGAGCAGCCCAGGATCTGGTAAGTACTTTCAAACTAGCCAGCCTTTGACCAAGCACTTAAGAGAAACATAGAAGTAAACTAGGATCTGGTAAGTACTTTGAAACTATCTAGCCTTTGATACACTTCCAATAGAATACATATAAAAACAAAGGGAAACTTGAAGGCAACTTTTGGAGTAGAAACTAGCGGGTTGGGCTCACCATAATCCTCTCCTAGCTCTTCTTTACTTAGTTACTTCCAAGACGATCACAGAGATAACACAGAATGGCCTAAGATCTGATAAGTACTTCGAAACTAGTTAGCTTTTAACACATCCTAAGGGAAACAATCAAATAGTTGAGCAAACAGGAAAGGGACTCGGGGCTAACCTTGATTTCCTCAATTCATCCTCACACAACATATATTGAAAGTAACATTTAAAAATAACATTTGACGGTGACAAAGATGAACGCCGAAATAATCTGTGTACTTCGTTCACTTGGTGGGTGTTTAACCGTTTCGCATTTATCGTGAGCAGCACCATTTTTTCGTCGCCTTCATCTAAGTACGGGGATCTTTAGTTTCCCTCATCTTTTTGTCAACTGTGAATATTTATTTTTAAATGTTACTTTCTATATATGTTGTGTGAGGATGAATTGAAATCAAGGTTAGCCCGAGTCCTTTTCTAGTTTGCTCAACCTATTTGATTGTTTTCCCTTGGATGTGTTAAGTGACTAGTTTCGGAAATTCTTATGGATCTTAGAGCCATTACGGCAGTCTTTGGCTTTGTTTCTCTTCGTTTTATATGTATTCTATTGGAAGTGTATCAATTTGGATAGTTTTCAAAGTACTTACCGGATCCTGGTTGCTTCTATGTTTTCTTAAGTGCATTCGAAAGTGGCTAAGTTCAAATTAGCACGGATCATTTGCTCTTTGTTCTACATACGTCATTTCCCTTTCTTATTGTATCACCCCATTCCATAAATCAAACTTTAAAGAGATCCTTAGGCATAGATGACTTGCCCCATAGATCACTCTTGGAACCTAAATGTTTCAATTAAATCCTCTTATGACTCCATAGCCAATGATGGTGAAAACTTACTATCATCTTTCTTTTTATCAAGCTTACTCTTTTGCTTGCAACTTCCTACGCTGAACACATTTTTGCATATAAGATCTTTCCACCTCGGACGGCAACTATGTTCAACCATACGAAGAAAACCAAACAAAACCCTCGGACCTGCATAACTAGCCTAATATCATTATTCTAAACTTCAAAAGACAATATCCATCTTTGCATATTGGAGAATCCTCTCACGGTTCCCGAGAGGAGCTAGATCCTATAATCCCAAGGATTGGTTGAAATGATGTTAACTCTTATTGATCGGACTTTTTGCCAATCTTGCTTATTACGGGAGACCTAACATTTGGTGACTCCACTAGGGAAGTTGAGTGTTTAATACCTTTTGAAGACCTCGGAGAAATCCCTTAATTCAAGAAAACTGCGACGGAGTTAAAAGCATCCACTTCCAAGCACTACCAAGAGATGGTAATTATGATAAAACTTGTTTGAATCGGTGACAAACTAGTCCAACCCTGGATTCTTTAATTTTTATCTAACCTTGGAAAATCGGCGGCTTATCCATAAGAACATATTACCTTTGTCTCGCCGTAGCTAAGTTTTGAAGCAAAGTTAAGACGATCTTAGAAACCAACGAGAAAAATAATTCGGAAAATACCAAAAATATTTGATTGGTAAGTACTAATTTTTGATATCTTGTTTACATTTTTGATGTGTTTTACTCTATACTCTCTAAAGACGGAGATGCGGGAAAGGGCCGGGTAGCCTCGGTCTCATCCTCTTTTAGAGGTGACATATACGGTGAATGCCCTCCCGGTGGAAATCTCTGGTCCCAGAATGTGTTGTGTTTTTGAGATATCCTTGAAAAGGAAGGTTCCTGTCTTGTGGTGGACGGAGTGTACTCCCCGAAAACACTCTACTTTCCACCTGGCGACTCCTGATCTTGAGCAGGACCTTAAGACTCCTTTGGGAAGAACCCTCATCATTACAACACCCTTTAAACTAGGTTAAAAGGCTATAGGATGAGAATTGAGAGACGATTAGTTAACCTCCCAAAGATTGTCATATCTGGTTGAACTTTTCTTGTTTTGTTGGGCACGAACATACAAACATTGTGGCTCCTAAAAAGATTCACCTTTAGAGCCCATCTGACACGATCCACGAATTAGTTGATAACTTGAGAAAGACTCCTTGGGAAGTCTCCTAGAGATACAATTGTCAAGTTTGCTTTCCTTATCACCCTTAAGAGCTAATTTGGTCTGAAAATCTTTATTCTGCACAAATCACAAAGCGAGCTTGTGAACCCATTCGGGACCTAGGTCATTTGGCGATTTAGATCAGCTAGATTACGAGCCACTTTCATCTCCACGAAACATTGACCCCTTGGGGATAGAGAATCAACACCTCTAGTTACATTTTCTACATAATCTAGGTGCCTTTCATCCAAGATCAGCCCGGAAATCAATACAAATTCATCATACTTGTTCATCCTTCATCCACTATTCAAACCACACTCCTCTTCAACCCACACCTCCTCTTGTAAATCCACCATATCATGTCGGCATGGTATGCCCCTTAGTCCTTCTGTTGCCATTAGTCGACCTTCCACGGGACTATCGGTCCAAAATTCCATTGGCCAACGTGCTAGCAATGCTATAACATCATCTCAACATGAATGCAGATGAATGACTACTTTGACGGAAATGAAATTGATGATGATTGTCAAGAAAGCTTAGACTATTTTCCTAAAGTTTGGGGGGAGAAGCGAGAAAATGGTTTAAAGGTTTAGCCCCCCATTTGTATTAATGATCTCCAAGGCTTCCATCAAACATTCTTAAACAAATGAAAAGTGAGGAAGAATCCTCTCCAAGTCCTTGCCGACTATAACAATCTCCACGAGACACGGGGAAAGTGTACAAGCAGCGCGGATTTAGCCGGTGTGTATAACACTTTCCCCGAACTAAAACCTCCTCGGGGCTCGGCTTTAAACAAGATTTCTGAAGGGTTTGATCGATATGACCTACTCACTTAGAGAAAGAGATTTTGCAACCCTTGAAGACATGCAAAGAGGTGCCCTTACTGTGGAAGTTAACCTTATGGAGAAGAGAGCAAGGATGAAAGGTGAAAAGAGAGTATCTTTTAGAGAGGAGTCCTCGCCTTCCACTTCAAGCTCAAAGATGGAAAGAATGATGGAATAAATGATGAAGAAAATGAAATTTTAGAGAGAGCGCGAGCAAGTCTAAATCAAACTCTCCTCAAACGAAACCAAAACCGAATCGGGGGAATATTCGTCAGCCCCTCTAAACGGACCCGAGGAGGAGGATCGGCCCTTATCACTCCTCCCTTCCATCAAAACTTTTAAGTGAGGTTGAGCAAACGAGATAAAATAACGAGAGGAGGATGATATAAACTTATTAGGGGTAGATGATGATGACTTCGAGGTTCATTATGATAAAAAACAAGGTCTTTATACACCTTACGATGACAAAATAGATGATAATGAAAACTATTATCGGAACATGGAAAATTCTTGTCATAGAACCTTCAAAGGAATATGAATTTGAGAAGAAAATCTAATCAACAAACCCCCAACAATAAAACCTCTGACAAACCTTCTCAAAATAGCAAGTTTGCAACCAAATCTAAAACAATTAGACAAGAACAAAACATTGGCTATTAATTACGGCAATGGTAGAGAGAAAGACACGCAATATTGAAAAAACAGTGTAAACATTACTTGATACCTAACACCACGTTTAGTACTCACAGTAAGACAACTTTTTCAGCTGTAGATAAACCAAATCAATAGTACATTATTCTTGATAAAGTGGCGATATGACTAAAATCAATGCTTTAAAAGAGTCAAAACCTTTTCGGTTGGAGCAACCTCAGATCAAAATTTCTGTTCCTTTAGCTGAAGTTAGGTGACCAACATATAGGTCCAAAATTTTGAAGGCTTTGAACTAGAAGATAATGAAGATACACTCAATCTTAATGATGACCAACGAGAGCTTATTTTTGGTCCTAAGATCGAAGGAAAGTTCCAAGAGGTCTGTCCCTCCCTTTCTCGTAGCTTAAATATTCATGACAAAATTAACTGCGCTATGCATGACTCGGGCGCTTCCCATAATTTATTACCATACATTATGGAAAGCACGGGTCTTAAATCCTTAAACCTTACAAGACTTGTACTCCTTTGATAAGCGAGTTAAATGTCTAGGATTAATAAAAGATCTATGTGTTAACTTAGCCCAGTTACGACCAAATGTTTGGTCATGGATGTTGTGGTGGCTGATGTACTTGTGGAATGCTTTTATCAAGACCCAGGGGGCTAAGTTACGAGGCTATGCAAATGGACATGACCTATGCAACTATTCTGTTTTAATCGGACTAGAAGACTTTACGGGGAAACTCACATGTAGTACATAGTGACAAGTCAAGACGGAGCCTCAAAACTCTCCTCTGTATCTTGTTAGTACGAGCCTAGATTATTTTATCATGTTTAATGATGAAACACTTACGAAATAGTCATTTCAACATAATCAATGGCTGAAACGGAGGAAGAGCAACACGACGGCGAACGGCCCATGGTTGTTGTATACGAAAATCCTAGAAAACTAAACAGTCTTGAAATGCAAGTCATCAATCCATTAAACTTAAACTTGTGATCCAAGGAGACAATCCTCAACTTGTTTTCAAGAAGATGGTCATCTGAAAGGACATGCACCAACGATAAAGTGAAAATGTCCCTCTCTGGACTATGTATTGCGATGGGTCATGCCTTTAGAACAAATGCGGGTGCGGGTGTTTGGATTACTAACAACGAAAATAATCATACGAATGTATTAAAGCATAAATTAAACTTTCGGTGTTCCAATAACATAGCAGTATGAATCCCTCCTCTTGAAGCACATCTCTTGAAAAAGTTAGGTGCCAAGAGAATCAGTAGGGATTCCGAATTAATCATTAGGCAAGTCGATAGAGTATAATGCAAATCACCCCCGAGTGGGAGCTACGGAATGATGTCATGGATCTTTTAAAAACATTTAGTTCCAACCTAACTTTTTGTCCCAAGAGAAAAGTATTGCGACCCACAATTTAGCCTTCTTCTTAGAACTTTGTCCAATACTATATGATGACACATCTCGGATAAAATTCGGACATTTGTCTCGGATAACAACAAATATTGGCGGGTGTTTGATGGAGATAAACAAATAGGGAACTTCATGCAATTCGAGAAATGAGTTTGAACTCCATAATTCAGATTCAAGATTATGATACGGTGGAGTGGAAGAAAATTTTCTTATTGAAGAAGAAGCTGTCTCCTAAGCTTGTAGATATAAACCTTCGGACTAGCAAACTTGGAAACCAAACATAATTGATATAGATGCGAAAATGAGGTGGAAACTGCGTGCAGGATGATAGTTTTCCCAGAGTTTGGCCCCTCTAGAAGAAGCTGTTTGATTTTAATGACGTATTACCTATTGGAACCTATAAGCTGAGGTAGAGAATGCAACATAGGCAATGAGAAAAAACCGAAAATGATCAAAGCTTGTCCAAAACTTTATGACTCATATTAAATTAAATACCTAGAGCTATTCAAAATTTTCTGATGTTTTTGCATAAATTTACGAAGATCTTAAGTCCTATGACAACGAAATAATACGAGCAAGATCCCTCTTAAAGAAAACCAAAAACCATTCAAACGAAGCTGTATGAGAATAAACTCTGCTTGGTGTCGTTGGTTAAGAAGGAAATCATGAAGATGCACGATGCGGTATTATTGTCCCTATTAGATACAGTGAGTATCTAATGCGGTATGCATTAGGAAAGAAAATTTGGAGAAATCAGGCTTTGTATAGACTTCGAAATTGCAGCAAAGCAATTAAAAAGACAACTACCCTTTGCCCAAGATGGATCATATTTTATAAAGGGTGGTGGGGTCTAAAAGAATTTCTTTCTTGGATGGCTATTCGGAGTATAATCAAGTCTTAGTCCACACGATGATCAATTAAAGACATATTTTACCACTGCAGGGCACTTTCATGTATGTGAAAATGCCTTTTGGTCTAATGAATCTTTGGAGCAACCTTTCGGAGAGCCATGGACATAGCATTCTCGGAAGAATTAGACTGCTTCATCATTATCTATCTTGATGATGTAAGCGTGTTTTTCAAAAACGGATGAAGAACACTTAGAACATTTGAGGAAAGTTTTCGAGAAGTGAAAGTTTGGGGATATCTTTGAACCCTAAGAAAACTTTATTTGGTCTCCAGAAGGTAGACTTCTTGGGCATATCTATTCAGAAGAGACATAAAGATTGGTCCATGAGGATTGAGGCTATATTACGAATCTCTCATCCTGAAACACGAAGTTGCGATCTTTTTATTGGAAAAATCAACTTTTTGAGAAGGTTCATCCCTAATTTAGGTAGAGCTCCTTAAGAATATCACAAACATGTTGAAGAAGGAGCGAGGGATAGGACCTCGGAAGCAGACATCCTTTGAAATTTGATGAAACAAGCGTTAACCAAAACACGGTTCTCATAAGTCCTGATTTTTCAAAGGATTTTTATGTCTTCTCATTTGCATCGGAACATACCATAAATTTGTTGTCCTCTTACGGAAAAATCCACAAGGACAAGACGCGGCTATTGCATTCTTTGTATGAGGGATGCCTTTGAAGTATAACATTATGGAAAAGCAAGTTTTGCTTTGGTAAAAGCTTTGAAAAATACAGTATACATCTTCACTCCACACATCATCGCCTTTGTCCCAAACTCGGTTGTGAGAACATTCGACACGGGGACCCGGATGGTAAGAGGGGAGTAAGTGGATTGTTATTCTTGAATATGATTTAGAGATTAAACCCACTAAGCTCATCAAAAGGCCTAGGCTTAGCTAGACTAATGGCTGAATCAAATTGTGAAGTTCTTGATATTAACATGATTAATGCTTTGGATAACCAAGAAGAATTTTCAGCTCCCATAATTGAAGATCATTTTCCGAATTCTCCTTGGTATACGTATTGTTTATGTTTCATATACGGAACACACCTCCACAGCACATCTAAAACTAAAAACAAGATTCTTAAGGATTAAAGCTGTAAACTATTGCATTATTGATAAATGTCTTTATTGGAAAAATGCAAGTGGTGTATTAACTTAAATGTTTGCACAGTTTGATGCGAAAAGATTAAACGGCGCAGAGGAGAGTGTAGGTCATTTTGTCTTTGAAGTCCACGGCCAACAAAATTTGAGGTTTGGTTTCTATTGGCCCACCCTTTCTGATATACACAAAATGACAACTACTTTCCATAAATGCCAATTGTTTGAGGGCAAGAAAATTATTACCCCTTCTCTGCATCCAATTATTGTTGAAGCCCCTTTTCGGCAATGGGGACTTGACTTCATATGAAAATCATCCACCTTCCTGCAGCCTGGTGGATTCTTGCGCCACGGACTATTTCACTAAGTGGATAGAAGCCATCCCTTGTGGGCCAATGATTCGGTTATCATAAAATTCATAGAAACCAATATCCTTTCAGTTTCGTAGTCCTACCAAGATCATCACAAATAATGCGGCATCATTTGGATCAAAGAAAACGGTTGAATTCTTTCATAAGTACCCGAGATAACATTGGGACACTCCACGGCCTATTACCCTCGAAGAGCGTAATGGACTCGCGAATCTTCCAGCAAAAGCTTGAAGTGAACATAATAAAAAGCTGTTGGAAGAAGACAACAAAGAAGTCTTGGCACACAAGGCTGATCCATGCACTTTGGGCGGCAGTTAACATTGAAGAAATCCATTGGTATGTCACCCTTCCGACTTGTGTATGGTACGGATGCAATTTTCCTCACGGCACGGGTGTACCGGTTATGAAGTTAATTCAAAGAGTTGCGGTAAAGGAAAATGACATAATCGGAAGGATAAATCGGACCGACCATCTTGACAAACCGAGGAGGAGGTATACAACAAAGCATTGCACAAGCAAGACTATATCAATTTGATAGAAGAACAAAGGCTAGCAATTTCAAGATTGGGGACAAAGTTTTAAAGTGGGACTCAAAGAGGGAGAGACAAGGGAAAACATGGTAAATTTGACAATCTATGGCTTGGCCCTTACTCTATTCATTCGATTCTTTGGAAAAATGCATTCTTCTTACAAGGTACAGATGGAACGAGTTGTTTTGAAGTCTGTCAATGGCGGATGCTTAAGCATTAGGATTCTTAAACACATTTGTGTTACGAAGCCTTTTTATTTTTTCCATTGTGAATATTTCCATCCACCATTGCATTCAAGGTTATGAAAAATCAAAAAATACAAAAACAAAGAAAGAAAAGGCAGAAATGAAAAACAAAGAAAGCCACTGACCCCATGCCAAAAGAGAAATAAATGCGAAAGTGTGCAAAGCTCAAATGCACTCACCGAAACACACTTCCTAGTTAGTCGAAGCAGTTTAAACTTGACTAATTAGTTTTCAATTTTTTAAGTTGCTAATAGGGTAGCGAATTTGATTTGCCAAAGCTGTTTAATCTTGGCTTATCAATAGATAGATTAGGATAGAAATTAAGGTTCAAACAAACTCAAAATCTAAACCAAAGTTTCCAAATAAAGATGACTCCGGCTTGTTTTGAATATTGAGTCAAGAGATATGAAGACCTGGTTCTAATCCGCTCAAAACCTAAACCGGAAAGGAGAGGCAAAGGCCGCTCAAAGCAAAAGTAAAAATAGAGTTTGAAAATAAAAGAGAGGGACCTTAAACTTTTTGATCGAACATACATTTTGATTTAAAATTACCACGCAAATAATAATCTATGTACGGCTTGTTATTATACCCTTAGATCATAGCAAGTCAAACGGCTCAATCTTGACTTGACTATTTTTTTAAATTTACGTTATAGGAATTTAGAGAATGAAATTTTGTTGAATTGTTTAATCCCAACGGTAATGATAGATTAGGTAGAGAAATATATGAGCTCATTTGTTTAATCGGAGTTCGGGGAGAAATAAGAAGTAGAAATAGATTAGCTTTCCTGCTTTCAAAAGAATAAAATGTTGTGAATAGAGTTTGCCAATCCAAGTGCACTCGATGAAGAAAAAATGTTAGATCGGTAGGATTGGGTAGGTAGAAGTTGTATTGATAAATATCATTTTTCTCTCATAACTAACATTATTTGTCAAGGAAAAGAAAGAGCAAGCAATGGGTGGTACAGTTGGCATCGGAAGAAATCAAGTCTGAATTCTTGATGCCTTCAAGAGAGCACCATCCCAGTGGAGCCTTTGTTAGCCACCTATATTTTCCATTATATCGAAATTTGGTGGCTAAATATTCTTTACACGGCCTTCAAGAAAAAAATTGATCTTTGAAGTTGTTTGGTGCTTGAAGTCTTTGGTGAAAACATAATACATAGTTAGATCTTCATACCTTTCCTTCTCTGACCTGATATTCCACGAAAATCCAAGAGTCAAATCTGCTGTATCCCCCTTCCTTTCCCCTCCTTTGCTTCCATCTTACCTTCATTCTTCAATTTCCTTTTATCATAAGAACCCCACGAAACCATAGGTTATTCCTTATCCCTTCATTGATCTCATTTCCCCGAGTTAAAAACCAATTTTTTTTAACCTTATCGGAATTATAATTCCTTTTGAAATTCTTTGAAAACCATAGAAAACACGTTTTTCTATGCATTGGGCTTAGGTCCCTCGGGCTAAGCCCCACTGCCTTCCTCCACATGCCGACGCCCCGGAATGGTAGCTCAGTCTGAGGCGCTAAGCAAAAATGTAACCCCTCTCGTCCTTTTCCTCGGGAATTCGAAAACCCCATCTTTTATAAGGTTTTGGCATGAAATATTAAATCATGTTTTATTGCTCCAAGTCCTTCCCGGCCGTAGATCTGCTCCCCGGAATCCAGAGCGGAGTGGAAGCCTTTTAGTGGACCCCCTCCCCAGCGCCACATTCCAAAGCCATGGTTTTTCATTCCACACCGCTCTCTGAGCAAAGCGGTTTTCTCCGTCGACGAGCGATTCCATACGTATTTGGCGGAAACACGTGTCCTCGCCTGTTCCGAAAACGCGCGCTATCACATCACCCACGCATTATCCTTCGGACCATAGCCCGTCGCGGATCCACCCCTCCCGTAGTCGGATTTTGGGCCTCCCATCGACGGTTGTTGATCGCCTCATCTTCTCGACCTTTAATGGACTTGCCCACCGGGTGCTTCCCGGCGCGTTCGAAATCCGATCTCCGCCCCGTCACAATCTCTAACGGATCGATGGCTCTCATGTACAAAATCCGATTCCATCGTACGGTGTTCTTTCTCCGCTGACTTTTCGAAACGCTCCCGACAGTTGATTGCGATACGATCAACGGCTCAGACTGCTCGTTTTCCTGCCGCCCTCCAACTGATTGACCTATAAACTAGATTTTCCGCAATATTTTTGTATTTTTGTAGGGATGAAGTCATTTGTTCGTGTTTTAAACGAGAGTTTTCGGACATGGAGGGTGGCCAATCCTCTACATCTCGATTCCTCTAGTGGAAATCACCTACAAATGCATTTTCCGCGTCTCATCGGTGTTTCGTGGCATTGATGCCTTTTCTGCCACCGGCCTTGCAATGAGAATGCGAGTCGAAATCCAGCGCGGAGAAAGAGTATCGGATATTGAAGACAACAATGAACCGAAGCAGCGAATTCGTGGACGGATTGGCGAGATTACGGCAAGACGGTTATCAAAAGCCTAATCCCAGGCCATCGGAGACGTACAGTTAAAAGGAAAACCTAAAATTGTTCATCATACATATTGCACTCCACCAGCCATACTTTGAGGAAAAATTGATTCCTCAACTACGCGGTGCCACCTATTGCCTCAAAATGCTCAATCGGAGGCCGAATTTATTGAAAAAAATCGGATATCTTGCCTCAAGACGGCCAAAGAAGTTATTTCTTTCTCCATATTTAATGACGGAGATACTTGCGGTAACCTAATAGTACCGCGAGCCTCCGATGTCAAAATAAGAAACCTCGACACTTCATAAGTGTAAGCACATTAATGCGATGGAACACAGCAATGATTTCTTCATCGAGCCTCCGAGGGCCGGGAAGACATTAATTACGTAATTAATTGTATTTGAGATCTTTTATCGAGATCTCACCTCCTCGACCTATTTCTATAAATACTTAGGTAGAAGATGAGTGAGGGGTTGGATTAGTTGGTTGTCAAATGTAATTGTTGAAGTAACATAAACGCAGCTGAAGGTAGAAGCTCTTGGCTTGTAAATAGTGGTTTCATGAGCTCTTGGAGCCTTCTTGTAACGGATAAGTTAGATTGTGAAGAGAGATGGATTAAGCTCTTGAATCTGAAGATTATAGCGAGGTTTTGAAGCATCAATACAAGTTGATTTATGGGATCACGGTCTATCTTGACGGTGATGTTATTCTCAACGGCTGAAATTGTCATTTTATTTATGTTTTCATCTTGTTTCATTTTCCGCTATAAAGAAAAGTTTAAACGGTGTTAGGACCTCTTGTATATCGGTAACCTTCTACGGCTGAAAAATCCTTTATCCAAATATTTTTCTTCTAACTGTGTTATTTAGAAATGATTTAATTTAGTCTAAGTACGGGGATGCGCGTTCCTCATCTTTTTGTCAACTGCTTTGAATGTTATTTTTAGAAATGTTACTTTCTATATATGTTGTGTGAGGATGAATTGGGAAATCAAGGTTAGCCCTGGGTCCTTTCTAGTTGCTCAACTATTTGATTGTTTCCCTTAGGATGTGTTAAAAGGCGGCTAGTTTCGATACATATCGGATCTTAGGCCATTAAATTTGTGTGATCTTTGTGTTTCTCTTCGTTTTTTATTATATTGGAAGTGTATCAAGGCTGGATAATTTTGAATCCTATGAGTATAACACTATAACAAATGCATTAAATGTACATATAACACTATGAGTAGACGAAGGAAATAATGAAGCATAAGCAGGAAGGAAGTGTTGTTAACAACACATCATTAGGGTCATGCTTGTAAATTGTTACGACCACAAAAGAAACAATTCCTCATGGCAAGAACACCCTTCACTTCCTAAAAGTTCTAAATGATAACACAAATGCTAATAAACAAAGTCATCAACATTCGTTAAGAAAGTGAAATGAACTCCAACCACCGTTAACATACTCGAGTAAACTTTTATGCAATTGTGACTATGAATTGAAGATACAATTCACTTAATCTAAAGATGTTGACTGAAAATATAATACTCAATAGTGCTCATACATATGACAACACCGGATCCACAAGGGAATTTTGAAAATGCTTGTATTCATGCTCAAATGTAAAATCCTCACGGTAATACAATGTACTCGGCCCTCGGAATTTAAACAAAATCCCTTTACAAGTTCTCGAAAGGACGTATTTATGAGCAAAACTCCCACCCTTTTGGGTTCACGACTTTTCACCTTCCCAAGCTGTTGGGTTTCCTTGCGATGATGCGATTTGTGGACCGCGAACGGCTGGATTTTGTGACTTGCGACCCAAGCATTCCGCAACCTGTGACACAACGACTGGTGAGGTTTCAAACTTGCGACAACGGTTGCGACACATAGCACAGCATGATTACAACCTCGCGACCTAGTCATTGGGTCGTTGGCTCGCATCGTCGAGCTTTTAATAGGGAGTGCGACTATGCGACTGGCGACTGAGAGAATGCGACTGTGACTTGAGGAAATTTCGACTGCGACTTGAGGAAATTGCGACTTGCGACCTTAAGCGAATTTGTGACTTGCGACCTCCAACAATCTGCGACTGCGGATTTGCCATGAATTTGCGACCTAAGGGAATTTGCGACCTACAACTTGAGGAAATTTGTGACTGCGACCTTAAGCGAATTTGCGACTTGCGACCTTTAGCAAATGCGACTTGACCTCAAGCGGTGCGACTTGTTTCTGTGCAGCGATCTTTTGGATTTCATAGCAATATTCATTATCTGCCTCCTTTGCTTTGAAAAGTCCTCTTTCTTCTTTGGGAAAAAACTTTAGCTCATTGTGCCGGACCGACATCTTTCACGCATCGAAAGCTCCTTAGGCAGCATGGTCTTGTTCGGTGTGTACATGCGATACATGTCTTCCACATCTCCTATTTCAACCCTTTCATCTTATCCTTTTCATCGGTGTGGTGATGACATTGTTTAGTGTATCATCCATGGGATTGACCTACATGAATCATTAACATCATATTATAGGCTTGTGAAGCCCCAAGCTGAGGTGCCTAAACAATCCATGGTGCAAGAGCTTTTAATGTAAATACAAAAAAAAGGTTCCATTCGAATGTATGCATGGTGATCACTTCACACATGGCACGGATGCGGTAAAGGTATCTCGTCATGATGGTAAGGAAGCTCACGAGGGCTTGAAATGGAGTTGCGAGGATGTCATTTCTAAAAATTATGGCTAAGCGAGGAGGGGACCAGAAATTTGAATATACCCAAAATTTTGGGTGGTGTTGTAGCGGCTACAACGGGGAGATGATTTATTACTATAATGACCACCGGAGCCATGAGTGTACGGAAGTTGAAAAACACTGCGGAAAATATCGAGAGATTAGCTCAAATTGGAAAAATCATCTTCACGGGAAAAAGACGCTAGGAATTAAATCTTTGGAAGAATTAGTAATTTAAGTAGGATATGATCCTAAAAATTTCAAAGTTGCGGAAGGAATTGAAAAAGAAGAAAAATGTAGACATTGTTGCATTAAAGAAGCAACCCCTACGAGAACATCCTCAAAGAAAAAGAGTATTACGGGATACAAATCGAAGAATTGATATGATGAATCTCATTCTACGGGTGACTACTCGGATAAGGAAATGGAGAATGAAATGGACAAGTTAGTCCATGAGAAAGAAACTGACAAAGAACCAATCCCGATCCTTGTCATTCACCTTGGTCACTATTGTTGCAGCCTTCCACACTAGCGGAATCATTGTCTCTTACGATCCCAATGGCTACAACATTACTGTCACTTCATCAACAATTTCAGCAATAGAGTCTTCAACAACGGTAGCATACGGATGAAGCAAGCTTAAATAACGGCTTAATATTCTTGAAGATGAAAAGAAACTGCCAAGATAGATATAAGAATGAAGAACAAAAGAGCCATGAGATTGAATGAGCAATTGAAAAATTTAGAAAAAGAACTAACGAAAGAACCAATGGCACATGTCAACGCTAGCCCAGGGGCCAATATCATTGAATTTCGCAATGATGTTGGCCATCCTCTAGTCATTTATGAACAAGAAAAGACTTAGTCAAATACAATGAGAAGCTATCCAAAAAATAAAAAAAGAACTTGGCAAGAAGCTAAAGAAAGCCCTTGAGATCATAAAATTTCTTAATTCCAAGAACAAGAAAGAGCTAGAAGAAATTGCAATTAATGATAGAGCAAAACCATCCTAGAAGTTAGGAAGGTGATTTCTAAAAAGAATTTGATGATACAACTAGAAAGAAAAAAATGCGAGAATATGGAGAAATTGCCATCACAAGGTTTATGATCAAGTTTGATATTCTAAGGCAAAAAGGCCTTCCCAATCTCGATTATTAATGACATATTAATGAAGCAAGATGATTATGATAAAAAGATAAGAGAGTTTGCCAAGAGAAAGTGAACAATTCGGCCTTGCGGGGAATCCCATCGGGAAGGTACTTCCTGAAAGATTTGAAAAATTGTTTTGCGGCATGAGGTGAAGCACGTATTTGTTAACAAGCTTACATTCTCAAAGTATATTGAAGAAGATGAAACATTCCAAAGAATGATGAAGATAAAATTACCATAAGCAAATTTTTGGAAAAGATGATTGATTCTTGTGAAAATAGTTTGCGGTAAAACGGAAAGTAAAGGTTAAAACGGCATTTACGGTGTGCGGTAAAGAAGAGACGATGAAAGATTATCAATAATAGTTTAAAGTGTCTCAGTTGAAGGTTAAGTGAAATTCAAAATAGAGACAAATCTGCCGGCATAAAGGACACTTCCTTTGTCCGAGTTGCGGCCTTCTTTGAACATCAATGAGAGAAAACGGCAACAAGTAAAGACATCAAATAGTAATTTCAATAAACGGGGACAACTAGCATTAGTTAGAAAGTTGTCAACATCTTTTTATAGAATGTTTATTTTATAAAAATTTCTCACGTTTGTTTTAGGATATTTTGTAAGAGTTTTTGTATAAATACTTATAATTTAGAAGTATTGAGTGTGGATGAATTATTGAACATTTTCTATAGTTGTACTATTTTGAACCTAAGGGTGATTGTATCAATTTTAAGTCAATAGTACAGTTAAAGCAATAGCATGTATTAACGAGATTCATGTATTGGGCCACTAAAGTGAAGTATTTTCACTTGTTTTAATCATTCTTATGTTTTTCATGTTGATTCTTGTATCTTGTTATAAATCTAAATGATAAATCGAGAATGTTATTTTAGAATATGTTAAAAGCACTCTTTCTTGAGCTACTTATCATTTACATGTTTTCCATTGATATCTAGACTAAGGGAACCCTTAATTTGCTCCCTAGTTTCGATTGACCTCACTTTCACTCATTATCCGGATTTGAGAACCCTTAATTGCCCTCTTACCCCAATTGGAAACCATTTTCACCATAAGCCTTGAAGATCTGAAATACTTCAGTTATCTTGCCTGTAAACATTTCCCTTTATACGCTTGATCTGATCATTTGTATTGACTCCATTAGCCCAATGGAATAAAGTCCTACATCTATCCATATGAGTAAGTGATTTCACCACCAAATCAAATCAAAATCAAAACCAATTTACCATACATAACTATCCTAAAATCAATTAAAGTCAACAAAGATAAATCATATAGAGAGCCCTCTCGAGGCATTAGGAAGGCTAGATCTAAGGCTTGAAAGTAGGTTTGTAGTTACCTCTAATATTCTTTAAACAAAAATAAAAAATCTCACAAATTTTCAAGAATTATTGGGTGATATACTGATGGAATGTGGATTTTGCATACTTCCCCAAGGTACATCCTTTGCATACATCCTACTTCTCAAGTGCTCCTTTAGGGAAGGCGAGTGGTTATTTGCTACATAATCTTTAAGATTCCATGATACAAATGGCAGTATTTTGTGCCAAGTTCCACAACATCAAACCTCTGCATTTTACGTACCTTACTACTTAATGTACAGTCTTCCACATGTAGCTTATGTAGGTCCTTCACACGAACCTCAATCACATTGTTATGGTCTCATGGTTGTGTCTCGGTAATGCTTTCCTTTCTTTGAAGATCACATCATAACCACGGTCTTACAAATGCGCAATAGAGATGATATTTTTTCTTTTGGCACAGAATGTGTTATCATTCTATAATTTTAATATTGGCAAGAATAATTATATAGGAAAGCATCAAACCTCTCACACCCAAGTTGGGATCTAGCCCTACCGGCTTGAGAGAGGGCTCTCTGCTCATAATTTAGCTTTGTTTGATATTAGGCTAGTTATGATAGTGTGGAAATGTACGATTTGTTTGTTTGTTGGATTGGTTGGATAGGTGATCTTTTTGAATTAATTACTTTCCATTGGGCTATGGATTCGGATAAAAGATAGATGTTGCATAAAATTTTCAAAAGAGTAGTCACAGGACAAGCTAGTTACGGTTATTGGATCCTTAATTCTAAATGAATTGTGAAATGAAGCATTGGTGAATTCGGTAGTGATTGAAAAGAATTCAAGAATTTCTCAATTAGACCTCAAAAACATATATATTGTAAACTTACGGCCCCGAGAAATAAGGTGTTCACATAACAAATCTTACTCTTCACTTTATGTTTACAATTAGATTAAATCAATACATAGTAAGGAAAAGCAATGGAAACATTGTCACAAGAAAACATCGCGAGTAACATATAGCACAAGTATCATGTGAAATGTCTTCTTTATTAGTGTATCGGCGAGCTCTAAAATACAATGATCAATGAAAAATATTACAATGATCGAGAGTCAACCCCTGATACTTCGAATGCATGAAGTATTTAAACTAATTCTACAAGAAAATTCATATCAAAACAAGAAATATTTTTATTAATTAAAACATGACGATGTTGTGTGCGGCCAGGGTGGAGTCGTTTGAAGATTTTTGGACATACGGAACTTTTTTTTGTTAAACGATTCTTTTGCACATTCCTTTGTTTTACGCAGTCTAACTATTTGTTGCGGCGGGGGCCTTGGCTACTCTTCACTCCTCCTCGTACTTGCACAGTTTCCAACGATCTTCATACGGAATAATTATCTCCATGACCCTTTGTTAGATCTCATCTACCTCCGTGTGTCTAGAAAATGTGGGTTTGACCACAAAGCTATGCTTTATCTTGTGCTAGATGAAAATATTGTTGCTCAACTTCTAATCTCTCTGTCATAGCATCTTTAATGTTTAATTTTTGTTGTGTCCTTTGCAATTTTCTTGAGCTTCTTCTCACTAATGCATCTCTGACCATTAATTTTTCATTAATAACAAATGAAAGGAAGGCCCTTCTTTGTCAATGGCTCAATCTTGTTGAAAAACTTTGCTAAGCGCAATTTCTAATCCATTACATTTTCCTCAAGTTGTTGCACCAAGTTTCTTTTGTAGGACTTTTTTCACCTCCAAAATGGTTTTTTCCCTATCATGTACTCCCGGATCATCAAGTTCATATATTTTTGGAATTCAAATACTTGATTTTGTTATTTTTAATATCTGGCGTATCTCCGGTTCTTTATCCAATATATGAAATGGCTTATTGGCTTTCTCAATCGGGTCCTTTTGCTCAAAATGTCCGGATATATGGCCGAGATTCATTCATGAAAGCTGACTGATGTTGATCCATATGATTTCTTCAATTTGACCCAAGGTATTTCCAGTGGAGGATTCCTTTAGAGATTTTCGTAGCTCTATTTTCTTCGACTTCTCTGTGATTTTGTTGAATGATCCATCTCGGTCTTTACCATCGATCTTGTAAAGTCTTGTGGAAACCTACTGATCTTGATCTCCCTCTGTTTGGCAATGACATTTTTTCCTTTGATTTTGCAAGGCTGATCTACAACATCTATTGCTAGTTGTTGAAGTTGTTGATCTGGAATAATTTACATAAGTGCAACCTCTAAAGAAGACGATAGAAGTTTTGGTACTTTGCTCTTTTCTTTTACCATTTTTTTCATCCCAATCTCCATGTTTTTCGGTTAGACAGTCTACTCCATGATGAGATTCATCGTCTCAGTTTTTGGAACTGTGTCTCTTCTATTTCTTCTGTGAGTATGTCTTATGTGGCTAACATCTTCAAGCTTGCTTCTTTAATGTTGATATATCTACATTTTTCTTCTTTATTATATATCTCTTTATACATCCTATATATTTGAGGGGTCATATTCTATCCTTACAACCAAATCTTCAAAGGATTTCATCCTTTATCCTTGGACATAGAAGAGATCTTTTCCATTTTGATTTGTGATTGTACATTTTCTAAGGAGACAACTTTGAAAATCATTGATGTGTTAATTAATGTGGAAGATATCATTTCACTGTCTATTTGTGCATTTCCATCTGGTCGATGGGATGAATGTCCTTGATGCTAAATTCCAATGAACTTCTGCTTGTATTCTATTGCCATCTTGGGTTTTGCAATTTGAACTTCCAAGAATGCCATTTCCCCTTCTTTGAATCAAAGGATGGTAATAATCTTCTCTATGAGCTCAGTTTTCTTCTGAGGCGGATGTAGGTGCTATTCTTTAACATTTCATTCCTCACTTTGATTTCCACCAGAGGTATCAAACATTGTCTTCTATCTTTCTCCTGTGCTTGACACTAGATACATGTTTGGAGAGACTTCTTTGTTGATTTAGCATAGAAGTTGACGTAGTAGGGGAGGAGATGGGTTGACCTCCCGGAAGATCTTAGATCTATGATGTTGATGATGGTCTCCTCCTCTATCTCTTTGATGAAATGTGTATCCTTTAGCTCTTTCTATCTTATCTTGAATTCTTTATTGGTACTTCCTCAGATCATTGAATGTGGTGATCTTCACTATATACTTTGTTACTTCTTACTTATCCTCTTTGCTCTTTTTTCTGTAGTCTAGGTTTGTAAACTTCGAAGTAGATATTGGTGCTCCTCGCACTCTGCAAAGTATTCTTTGCTCATTACATTTGATTCATAAATTGTTCTATTTCTTGTCTTTGAGTGTGAATGTAGGGTGTAGACTTGTTTTCCACCCTCTGACTGGCTCGACCCCAAATGGATCATAAGACCATACTCAAATACGGGAACAAACTTCATTCCATTCAATCTTTTGTCGGCTTCTCTCCCTATTGCCACCATTGTTGCATACGAATGGTCCAATTTCAGATTTCATCACGAATTGTAATTTCTTCTTCTTTGAAACAAAATGAACCTCATTAGCATTTAGCATTTTTGATATATACGGAGAAAATTTCCTCATTGGGAGGAATTTTATGGCATTTAGAAGGAAATTCACATCCTTGCTCTGAAGCTCCGTATAATTATGGTATAAATACCGAGTCTCCTATTATATTTGATACGAAAAAGATGCGTAATTATTTTAATATCTTCACTTGATACAGGATCAATTGTGCCATTTATAATACTCATCAATAGTTGGATGTAAAAATAGATCAATGAACTTCTTGTAGTTGTATTCTTCTTGCTCTTTCATCAATCTGTTGGTCCAAAAAATGGCCAGTTGAGGGTGTCCACATATTCATCCATCTTCTTCATTGCAAATTGAAACCTTTCTATTTGAAAATAAGAACATGTAAACAACAAAATATTTAAACACTCCCTCTGTATGGAGATTACAAACTAGTCATGGATGTTATCGGCTAAGAATTGGCTAAAATAAACATGATGAAGGGCTTGGAATCTATTGGACAATATAAATAAAAAACCCTATAATTTCCTCATCTGTCCATTTTCGAGTAGTACCCAAGGAGATATGATAGGATTTGTAGTTATTTGTTTTTGTTCTCTCAAGGAATAAGGATGAGGGATATGGGGGATTTTCTTGGGTAAAGGAGTATTTTCGATCAAGAATAGCACAGGGTTTTGGCTCTCTTGGAAAAATATATCTTTTGGTATGGAGTCTATGAGGCTTCTGCGAAAATGGTATTGTGTTTTCTCTTGAAGGTCCCTACATCATTTGGATGATGGATTTGGCATTAATTGTGAACAAAACTTCACTTATTAGGGGCAATTATAGCTCCACAGTGAGGGATATATCAAGCACAACATCTTCGATGAACTCGGGTATTTGTAGGTTTAGAATGTAGTAGGGTAAGTTTGTGTCCCACGGGACAATGTCATCAACACCATCTATCAACTTATCGTCTAACGAACAACTAAACATCAAATAAATCAAACTCACGAGAGGTTCTCGTGGATTTTAAAGTCCTTGTCTGCCGAGGCTAACATGATCCGGGTCAATCGTAGGGTGAATCATACGATTGAAGGGTTTGTGACCTTTCTTCTTGGGAGGCATGAGTGGTTCAAGCTACATAAATGATTAATTTTGTTGATGGTGGAGGTTTGCAAAGTGAAAAGGCGAGATTAGAGCGAGGAAGACAATGAAATAGGAGAAAACATTGGGATTGTTGCGCTTTGACCAGTAAAATTAACAAACTTGTAGCTAAGATGATAATTGGAGAGCACGGTAAAGTTTGAAACGGAGTGGGAGAATCATTTTATGTTTTTCCTAGTTTCTTGTTGTTCATAGCGCGGGTCTATTTGTTAATGGTTAAACACATTTAATTATGCAGGCGATTTAATTGGGCGGGAGCGAATTTGATTGGATGGTCAATGGGTGGATAAGGTGGCGAGATGGGATAGGCGGAGGGATAATGGTTGAGATGGAATTTTTTGTTGGCAAAGAATACGCTTTCGGAGGGGGTAGCATGCGGTAATTGGCTTTGGTGAGGGGAGGTGAAAACTCGCGAGGGTACGCACGTCGTGGTGGGTCCATCATTGATACCACCGGACCCCTCCCCCTTCGGATGGTAATGTGTACGGATGATGACGGAGGCGGTCGAAGAGTAATTACAATTGTCGGATTAAAAAGGATGTGTTAAGATAAATTAAAAGTGGTGGGATTTAATACAATGTGACGGGAATGGAAAGTGGGGTCGGAAATAAATGGAATGTGGGTGGAGTGATATGTGAGGGTAAAACATAGGGATAAGGTGAAATGGAAATACCTTTATGAATCAAATCTTTGAACTTTGGATTAAAACATTCATCCCTTTGCCTTCTCCATCATATAAAATATCTTACAACTTAGGATAAAATTTTCATGCCTTTCCTAAATCTGCTTGCTTTTCCTACTCTTTTATCTATACTAAGTACCATCTTTTCCTCTTGTAGGGTGCATTTGAACTAGCGGACCCAAATTATATTTTTTTTTTATAAAAATATATCCTACTCTATCCCTTATTTCACCTATTGATTCGAATTACACTATTGGAATCAATTTCATTTCTACCTAGCACTTATTTACCAAGATTAAACTATTTGGTAGGTCTTTATTCACTAACCTCTTTAACAAAAATTCAAACTTGTTCAACTATGCTTAAATTGTATGAATTGAACAAAATAAATTATTAGTAGTGGCATTTTTGACTTACTTGACACTTTCGGTATTTATTCTTTGTGGGGTTTTCTTTTCTTTTCTTTCATTATTTTCAACTTTTTTATTTTCAACATACCCTCTTTTCTTTTTCATTTTTTTGGAAATCATCTAAATATTGAGAATCATGTACAATATTAAATTACAAATATAAAATACTCGATCACCTTGAGATCTATGACATAGGACCTAACGGTATGACTCAGTGAAGATTGGCACTTCTCCCAAGTGAAGTGAAGAACATAAGATCAGTAGCCTTGAGTACTCCCATTACCCTTAAGTGCATCTAAGTTATTTTTTTTGTTTTATGATAGCTCATCAATGGAAGCAGACCTTCTCTACGGCCTTCAACCTTTGTTAATAGATTATCAATTACAAGCATGAAAACTATGATGTTAAAATGATGAAGGATAAAATTGTATTCTTAAGAGAATTAATGCCTCGGCATCTGCCATTTATAAGACCTCTAGATATATGTTCCATCTAGCTCTTTAAGGGAAATGTGCATTTCAATTCCCTAAAAGCATAAATAATGTATGGTCCTTGCCAAAGGTTGTCAGAGAATTTCCATGTTTTACCTTTGTCTTCTCTTCTAGAATCCCATTTCAATACTTTGTCTCCTAGATTGCAATCATTAGCTTTTATTCTTTTGTGAATATATTCTTGTATATTCTTGAACAACTTGGGTCTTGTTCTGAATATTCCTAGATTTTGTAATTGAATAGTTTGATTGATCCTTCTTTGTACATCATTTGGTTGCTTTGTATTTCTTAGAAATGATCTTCATGATTGGAACTCCTAAAGAGGATCTGGGAAAAAATACATCCATTCCATAAACCAATTGGTATGGGGACATGGGTGGATTTTTGGTAATGATCTATGTTAAAGTCATTGACCAACTTGTTATGCCAAGATTTCTTGTTGTCTTCTAATAGCTTTTTGATGATATTTACCCGAAACTTTTATTTGAGGATTCGACTAACCCATTACCCTGAGGTAATAAGTTGTTGAATTTCCCAAAGTAATGTGGTATTTATGAAAAAATCAACCATATTCTTGGACTTAAAGGCTACAACATTATCGAGTGATGAATTTTCTAGGACAGCAATCGAAAAGGATATTAGTTTCAAGAAATTCAACGTGACATGTCAGTTGAAGTTACGGAAGGAGTGGCCTCTATCATTTGGTAAGTAGTCGATGGCGGTAAGAATCCACTTATGTTGGGAGGAGGGAGGATGAATTTCAACAATTAAATCTAATCCCCATTGTTGGAAATGGATTTCAAAAGAAATAGGCTTTAATGATAAGGGCAATAATTTTCTCTTTCCTTCAAATGTTGGCATTTATAATGGTGAATTTACCATCTTATGTATGTCGGGGAATAGAGCGCTTAGTAAACCAACCTAAGGCTTTTATTTGGAGTGAGTTTTCAGCAAAATATACCACGATCGGCTACATGGAACTCCACCATAACTTTTTTACCATCATCCTTTAACAAGCATTTGAGCAAAATACCCCCGAAGCATCTTTCTGATATAAGACATTTTCACAAATGAAAAATTTAATTTGCTTTCAACTTCGAAATCTTGCTTTAGTTTTGTCGGACTAGGGCATTTAAGTTGAATAAAGCATATAAGAGATCTGCATATGCAGGGAGTTTAGGGTAACTTCATCAATTTGTGGAGTCTCTTGTTCCTCTTGATCATCCAATGAATAAAACATATTGATATCTAGCGCTTAAAATTGGACTTAGCCATCGGTTGAGTGGGTGTAATCAATTTTGATCAATTTGGTGGGCTTGATTTCTAAGTCGTATTCCCGAATGATGGCAATCCATTTGCCTCAACTCCCATGGTCAGTTATGTGTTAAAATGTCTTTGACAACGAATTAGGTACATAAGCAATAACATGGAAGTGTAAAATATACTCTCTAAAATATTTTATTTCATTAGCCAATACAAAATAATGTTGTATTTCAAAGAGGCATCACTTAAGGCTTTAACAAGAATGCAATGGGTTGTTCAGATACTTCACTTTTTTACGCAATGGGGCCGGTTGCAGCAAGTATCAGCAGAGGCAAGGAAAAGATTGCCAAATCTTTGGTAAAATATGGGCTAATTTAACACTATATCTGTGCTAATGCATGTTTATTAAATCAAAATATTGTTTATCTTCAATACTCCATTTTATTTCTAAATCTTTTTAAGCGTGTTGGTTATGTTTCTAAGAAGTTACGCAAGGTTAAGAATGAATCTTCTTAGGAAATTTATTTACCAATAAAAGATTGAAGTTCTTTTGAGGAGTTTCTTGGGTGACATATTTTAAGCTAATCCTACTAGGATCAATCACAATACCATCCTTAGAAATAATATGACCAAGAAGCTTCTTCTTCACGGTAAAAAAGTATTTTCTTAGGATTTAATGAGATGCCAAACCTTCCCATTTTCAAAGATATTGCTTAGATGTGCCAGAATGTTACTCGTCAATTTTCAAATAGACGGTAATGTCTATCGAATAAATCACAATAAAATGTCCAATTTCATCGGCAAAATAAATATCCATTGTCTCTTGAAAGTGGCTCCAACATTCATCAACCCAAAGGAGCATTTTCACATACATGAAAGTTCCCCATGGAGTAGTGAAAGCAGTTTTATCCACGATCATCGGGATGCACTAAGACTTTATTATAACCTCAGAAACCATCTTAATAAATAAATCCTAATAAGATCCTACCCTTTGTAATATGTGATCCATTTTTGGTAATGGGTAGTTGTCTTTTAAGAAGACCTTGTTTAGATTTCTGAAATCAATATAATACAGGTTTCTCAGGATTTCTTTCTTGTAGGCACAATGTTGATTCCCATTTGGAATATCTAATAGGAACTATGATTTTAGCATCATACATTTTCTTCTTTTTTTCAACAAAGGCATTAGGGCAGGATTTACCCTACGCAATTTTTATGTAAATGGTTTTATCCTCTTTGATTTGTATTTTATGTGGTATGATACTAGTGTCATAGGCTGAATCTTCATAACTCCATGAAAAAACATCTATGAATTATTTCAACAAGGCTATGCCTTGGTTTCGTAACAATAGGCAAGGATTTTGATTTTGCATTGATTTTGGGATTTTGTTCACTACCTATGTTACACTCTTCTATGTTTGCTCCTATGGGTTCCATTTTTGGCTTTTTTGCAACATCGTCGGAATCAAAAATTTCTTCTAAAGGACAAGACCTCTAGGTAGGACATTATCCTTAAGAACTGAAGAACTTCCATTACTCTTTTTCTGAATGCTTTTCATGCAATTCAGTTTATGCTGAATTTTATTTGCTGAGATATTTATATTAGAAACATCATTTGTTTATCTACTTTAACTTGTACATCGAGTTTGCATAATTCCACAATCCAAATCTATTTACTATCTTGAACTCATCTGATTTTAGAAACTTTCAATTTGTTTGTCATTCCCAAAAACTTTCCAATATCTCATGCTATCGAATACGGTTGGATGATGTTTTAACTTCCACTATGCTTTTATTGGGATGGAGACAACTTACAAATTAACCTGAAAAAGCCAAACCATTATTTAGATATTATGATTTCATGGAATATGACAAGATCATACTCATCAAAAGTTCTTAAGATTCAAGAACTGCATTCTCTCCTGCTCTCAATCTAGGATGTTTTGCAGCATATTCTCCTTTGATTTGTTTTATGATTAATTCAGAATCTTCATGAACGAAATTCTTTTCCTCGACCTTTTCGGCATTTGTAACCCTAAGAAGTGTGCCTCATATTCACATATGTTATTAGTGCAGCGAAGTTAATTTTGTATGAATTACCTTCTGCATATTCTCTATGTTCTCACCCAAGCACAAAACCCCTGGCTTCTACTTTGCCACATGAGCCATAAAAACTCATGTTCCAAAAAGGATCGATTTCGGTGTTTTGCGATACAATTTGCACATTTGGTTTTCATGTTTTTTAGAATATTGGGCGAAGTATATTTATAGATCTTCAATCTAAAAATGATCACATGTGGGGTGTATTAGCTCTTAATAATAATCGAGACTCTAAACAGCAACTTATTCTCTTGGAGCACTTCGATTCGGTGCACGGATGTACAGTTGATAGAAGGAATTATGCTATTTCTTTTGAGGGTTTACTAGAGCTATTGCATGGAGGACTCGGTTAGAACTCAAGTGGGGATTGCTGGTAGGTTAGAAGAAGTAGTTATGGAGTTGTATTCCAGTTTAACTCAGATTGGAAACTCAGTTGAGCTAGTTGTATCTAGTCTAAGCAGTTGATATAGTAAGAGTGGAGTGAATTAATTAGTTAATTCATTCAAAAATAATAACTCATTAATAAGCCAGGCAATACAACGGTGCATGGCAATTCAATGGAGACCGAGTGGAGAGATAGGTGAAGGCGAGATAGACTATATCTTGTGGCTATAGTGATGCATTGATTGCATCACACACTCGATGGAGATGCCAATGAGGATTGTGCGGTCAAGGATGGAGTAGTCAATTCATTCAAAGTTATTCTTCAATATAGTTGCGCGGTGGAGCGAGGCTAGCGGGTGGCATAGATGATGCATGGATTTGCAGATTAGGCCTGATTAGTGTATGACGATTTGTATTATGCTTCCGAGAGCTTGTGATAAGCTTTGTATGCTTGTATGAGATTGTCATATGATCTCCATGTTACATAATATATAGTTGGGGCTTTTAGCTTCATGATTTATTAGTTAAAAGC
Source organism: Pinus albicaulis (assembly GCA_034641835.2). NCBI lineage: Eukaryota > Viridiplantae > Streptophyta > Pinopsida > Pinales > Pinaceae > Pinus > Pinus albicaulis. Next base: position 32,076 of record JAXQQM020071379.1, on the reverse strand, counting down.
TACATGTATGTGTGATTGATAAATTTTGTTTATGCTTCACATGTGTGTGCAAACAATTTTCATAAGATTAACAAGTGGAATAGATTCGGTATCTTGCATAAATTAAATAGTGTGAGATCAGGTGGATCTTGGACATATGCATGCTTAGTGCATATAATTTCTACATGGTATTAGAGCATTATTGATTGAAGATTGCAATTGTGAAGTGAGTTTGTCTTTGAATTTGGATTGAATTCGAATTCCTCTAGAAGATTCTTGGTGTAAATTAGAGTATACATTGAAATGTATTTTAACGGATTGAGATTGGAGTATTCCCTTGATACAGGAGCTTGGTCAGCACGGAAGGATAGGATGGAGCGGTCTTTGGAGGATGCGGGCTGAAGGAGTTCCATCGATAGCGATAACACGCGGGATCTAGCGATGTTGCGGTACTTGATGCATGGCAAAATGGACGCAAAAAACAGAGGATTCGATGGAAGGTGAAGGACACATTCTGTCCGGCCTTCATGGGAAAGCCACTCCATTTTTAATTTGGAGAAGGCTTTAATGATTTGTTTCAAAAGCATAGTGACCGGAAGTTGGCGCTTAAAGACAAGCTCAGAAAAAATAAAAATGGAGAGAAAGGCGGCGAATATTCCAAAATACCTCACGAAGTTTGTCCACTTGCAAGGCATGAGCCCGGAAGTGTGGGGGTTCTTGTTGAAGAAGAATACTTGGTGAGCTTGGCTCTCCTTGGGCTTTGAATAGTTGGCATAGCTACGAAGACTGCGGCGATGGACGGGAAGATTACACGGATGGGGAGTGACTTTGGTCGGATCCTTGTACTGAGGAGGAGATAAGGTGGGAGATGCAGGGGATGAATCTTCATCGAAGAATGAAGATGAAGAGGAACTAGCTTTGGCTACCAAAGCAAGGAAAGGGAAGGAAAAGAATAATCCTTCAAAATCTGGTGCTAAAGGAAAGTAGGATTTTCCAAAGTGTTTTCACTGTCACGAGCATGAATGTTCGCCACCTATTTTGTCCCGGAAAGAAGAATAAGAAGGTTGTTGGATCTACGAATTTGGAGAGGCCTGGCCTCCACAATTTGAGCTGGATTTTCCTTGATCGCATGCTTGGTTTCAGCTACTGTGGGATTGGTGTGGTGTCTTTCTGGTGCGTCTTTCCATATGATGGGAGACGATGAGTTGTTTAGTCACTTGGAGAAAAAGGACATTCGGATGCATATAAATATGGGTGATGGTCGGTATAGTGCGACTAGCATTGGAACCATTACCTTTGAGAGGAATCCAGATAATCCATTCTTGTTGAAGAACTTCATGCATTCCGGGTACGAAGAAAAACTTGGTCTCGGTCGCAATGCGGAAGACGGGGGTTATGATGTTGTTTTTAGTGAGGAAAAGCTTTCCTTCGACATAAAGCAATGAGTCAAACCAGAAGATAGGGGTTCGGGTAGAATCTCTACAGTGGAGGTAGATGGTTGCGCTACAATGATGAAAGCGAAAACGGGGAAGAAGTGGTGAGCCGCGATGAGGGTGGATTATGGCACGGGATATTAGGCCATATTCGATGGCGCTTTGAAAATTTTGCGGCAAATTTCTCTTGGACTTCCCAAGAGTACTCTTGCGCGATGGGATTAAGTGCAAAGGATGTACAATGGGTAAGTTTATGAAGACCACCTTTCATGAGAAGGAGAAGCCGTGCTGGTCATCACGGGAAAATTCACACGGACGTGTGTGGACCATTCTCGGTTGCTTCAACGAAACATAGGTATTATGTGATATTTGTTGATGAATTTTCTCGTAAATCTTGGATCTTCTTCATGCGGAGAAATTTGAAATGTTCTCAAGGATTACGCGTTCAAGGCATTGGTGGAGAAGGGAGTCGGGGGAAGCGAGGTGAAAGCTCTGGGAGCGATAATGAGTGGTGATACATCTTTGGAAGGGTCAAGGAGCTTCGTAGCAAAGAAAAAATTCGAAGAAGACTCATAGCGCCTCTGGCACGACAAAATGGGGTCATGGAGAGAAGAACGAACGATCGTGGGTGTTGCACGACGTGCTACCGAGTCTAGATGCACTTGTGGGCGGAAGCATGCAACTTGCGATTTATGTGAAAAATCGTTGTCCTCATAGAGTACTTGGCATGAGTACACTGAGGAAGCTTTCTTGGTAGGCTTTGATATTTCTCATTTGAAGATTTTTGGCTCACTTTGTTTACATTCATGTGACGAAGGATGCCGGGAAGAATTTGGAGCGGCTGCGAGAAGTTGGGATATTTGTAGGGTACACAAAAAACACCTAACTATCGTGTGTATTTTCCAAACGATCGACCCATTTGTTATCGGCTGAGATATAAAATTCAATGAAATTGAAAGCCATGAAGTTGTCGCTTGAGAGGAGCTACACTTGCATGCGGAGGAGAACTTCTTGTTCCCAAGGTTGGATGTGGGTTCATAGGAGATTCATGGAGTGGAAGAGTCCTCATGCGGAGCCAAACATCGAGACGAAATACCTGGGGCGGGCGAAGGTGGATGCGGCACGAGAATGTAGGAGTTCCTACATCATAGCGCGAACGGAGACGATCTGACAGATATACTGGATACATGGCTCTTATGAGCAAGTGTATTGTGATAGAACCATCTTCTTTTGAAGAAACACGCAGGTATGAGTAGATGCCATGGTGGAGGTATGACTCCATTGTCAAAAACGAGTGCTAGGGATATTGTTCCAGAATTGGGAAAATGAGTTGTAGGATCTAGATGCATCTACAAAGTCGCAAGTTGTTGATGAGATTGTCAAGAAGTATAAGGCAAGATTTGTTGCAGAGGCTTCTCACGGATTGAAGTTATTTATGAAGAAACCTTTACTGTCACACGATATTCTTCCACTCTGAGACCATCACTTGCTCTCTCGGCGCGGATGGGTTGGTACATTCGAGCGGATGGATGTGAAGACTTTGTTCCTTAATGGGATCATTGAGGAATAGGTGTACATTGAGAAGCGCTGAAGGACTTGAGATCTTCGATGGCGAGTCGCATGTGTGCGGGCTCAAAAGAGAGATGTATGAAATTTGAAACAAGCCTCGTGCTTGGTACACTCGAATTGATAAGCTATTTCCTTTGGACTTGGCTTCACGGAAGTGAGGCAAAATGCAAACCTATACCCAGTTGTGGTTGAGGGTAATTTTTGATCATTGTACTTTATGTTGATGATTTGATACTAACGAGGTGATGAGCGAGTTGATACCTCAAAACCTGGCGAGATCTTGCAAAGGAGTTTTAGATGAAGGATTTGGACCTCCTTCATTATTTCCTTGGATTGGAAATATGAGGCGGGAAGGTGAATTGTTTATATCTCAGGCAAGTATGCCGGGGAGATCTTGGAGAAGTTTCACATGCAAAGTGCAGCCAAGCTATCGACACTTCTCTTCCGGTGGAAGAAAGAGGATGCTACGTAAATGAGAGGGTAGTGATGCCATTGTTTATCGGCAGTTGGTGGGTTCGCTCATGTATTTAGTCAATACAAGACCGGGCATATGCTATGCGATGAGCAGAAACTCACGAAAACGATGGTTAAGCCTACCAAGCTCTTTTGGAAGGCATGCAAGCATATACGAGATATCTCGGGGAGACACATGCGAGTATGGTTTATGGTACGGACGGACGGATGAGTGTGTTAGTCATCATTATTTTTTCACCTATTGATGATGACTAGTTATTAAACCCAATTTTTTTCTAGCGTTTGATCTCCAATATGTCAAATTTGTCGAGGAATTTGAGCTTGCACCCATAAACATTTTTCCCTCCTACCTTTTCAATCAGCCCGTGATGAGATAAAACCTATTGTCGAGTCTATCTATTCTCGCCGGTCATACAAACTTGTCCATCGACTCCAAAGAGAATACTCCAAATGCGTCCAAAATTCTCCCTAAATTAAGTAGTGGCGATTTAGGCGATCCTCCCTTGGAAAACTAACCTAAAACCAAAAGAACCTCTGTCTAATATCAGCCGGTCATAGATAACCTTCCTAGTCTTGTAAATAAAGTTGGATACACTCTTAAGTCGCGTACTTAACAAACCTTGATGTTTCATCGATGCATGTCTCATAGGTCAAGCGATATTAGGTGGATTTACGGTGTTTCAATGTCTTTTTCAAGAGCGAAGTGTACGGTGTTCCGAAGGTCTTAGTAAACTTAACATGAGAAGACAATTTGCTTCTCATGTGGTTTATTGGGATGCGGCTACGGGACGAGAGAGTTATTTCAATAAGCTCCTACAAACACGATCGAGTTAGTGACTTATGACTAACAAAGAAATACTACTTGCGGATACGCGGTAGATTTGTAATGTCTAAAGATACATTAAAATTATTGCACGCAATTACATGTCTCGAAGAATGTCCATCATGGCATATTGTCAATATGTCACTTTTATTTGCGCGTGAATGACGGTGAGAGAAGATGACAACTTGTTTGAAAGCAGATGAAATGGAATCAGAAAACCTCCTCCATACATGAGCGAGAGGGTTGAAATGGTAAGAAAACCTCCTCCATACATAAGCGAGAGGATTAAGAGCTGGTAGAGAAAACCTCCTCCAAACATGAGCATAGGGTTGAAAGGCCAAGAAAACCTCCTCCATACATGAGCGGATGGTTAGGTCATTGGTTGAAGGCCTCCTTCATTTAATAAGCGAGAGGGCCAAGAACGGAGAGGTATGGCCTCATTTAAAGGGCACAAATCTAACAATGATGCAAAACTGCACGAAAAACTTGTTTTAAAACCTTGTCTCCAATAGATTCAAAACCACTAACTTACCAATGATGGTATACAGGTGGGTCTAAGTTTTCAGCGATTGAAACGAGTCTAAGTACGGTGGGGAACAATTGAAGGCTTATAAATAGAAAAATGGTGTTAAAAATAGAGGAAAGCAACGGTGTTTTGATATTCAAAGAAAGTTTTCTCTTCTATCCATGAAGATCTTTTCAAAAAAATCATCCAAAGTGACAAGAAGGTAACCTAAATACTGGTTTAGGACAAGGCTTTGCAAATAGACACATAGAGACGGTATGTATGAAAAGGATATAGCAAGTGTTTTTAAATTCGAGAGACAAGCACCAAGCAAATGAAGCATGCCTCTATCACGAGTCAAAGGCCCCTTTATGGACATGTGAAAATGACCTTGTTCTTGCATATGAGTCCCCGAGTTCCATAAAGGCCTTTTTTCCTTAATAAAGCAGTGTAAAATACGGGAGGCACAAGTATCACCCATAGTTAAAAAGAAAATCTCAAAGAGCACGTAATTTGATTGACTCCCGGTGAGCATGATTATCATCAAAACACCGGGAAAGCGAGAAATTGTCGGAAGTAAGTTTTAGAGTGGTGATTTATCTCATACCAAGATATGGCAAAGGATGCCTCACAAATCATTGATATGCCTTTGAGCAAGGTTTTTCCTTTAAGAGGTCGAAATAGGCGAAGTAGGAAGTTTCTTCTTTAATGAGAAACGATCGAAAAGGCGATGCAGCGGTTGTTTCTTAAAAGGCAGCACCGCCATCAAGAACCATCACTATGGTGTCATTCAAAAATCGACGCATCATCTTGTCAAAAGACTTGATCGAAGATGAGCCTTCACGATGTTTTAAAAATGATAAAATGAAAGCGATTAGCTAAATATTTTGGTTAAAACTAAAAGCCTTTTCAAAAAGGCCTCCAAAACCCCTCACAAAGAAATTTCAAAAAATGACGTGGTTGACTTTCTTTCAACTTTAAAGGGGTGGGAGACCATTGCAAAGCCCATTGAAATTCCATCAATAAAAGCGTTCACAATCGCTCTCTGTTGTTCACCGGACCAGAAAACTAAAGTTCGAGCAAATTTGAAGTGTTTTGAGGCTTCGCTTTGCGCGGTGCGCTGGAAAAGCGTGCGGCATGTTCGAGCAAGAAATACAGGAGCATTCAACGGGCAATGCGACGCGCTTGTAGTGGTGCGCAATACCTATGCCATGAGTCACCAACGCCGAAAGGCGAACTAACTTCCTCTCTATTGCGCGGCATTTTTTCTTATGAACGTGTCGCTCCTCCTTTTGCCTTCTAACAAGCTCTAAAGGAAATTTGCTCAAGAAATCGACCAAGGCCATAAGCCTTATTTCAAGGTATTTTCCATGCTTATTGCTAAATTTTCGAAATCTTAACGGGTGAGAAGGTTGTTTCTAGACAAAAACGTGGTTGGAGAGTAGGGTGTTTGAGAAAAATCCAAGGTTTGTTGGTATGATTGCCCAAGATTAGAGACGGTAAAGGATGGGTGTTTTTTATCGGTTTTAAAGGGCCTTAAATACGTGAAACGGTGAAAACCATACACAAATTTTCTAGACAGAAATACAAAACATGGATCCCAAAGTTGGCTGGAAAGTGTCCTAACATTGTTAAAACAAAAGTAGACTTTGTCTAAAACTCAAAGGGGAAAAGACACGGTTTATAAGGTGGAAGTTTGATCATTATAAAGTGTCTTCTATGTGTTATGAAATAGCAAACTAGTGCAGCCTCCATTGTTCCATAAAACAGAGTATGCTATGAATATTTTTTAAATCAATTTGAGGGTGTTTTTGTCTACCATTGTAAGGAAACAGTGAACAGCAGAAGAGCATTGTTTGGGGAAGGGTGATTTTTTTTTTGTCTAAACACAAGGAGATCCTTGTTCTAACAAGAAAACAAAAATACCTATTTTCAATACCTTGCCCAGACACAGTAATAAATTAACTGCATGCTTTTTATTTGACAAATACTTGTTGTTTGGCATTAAAGAGGACAAAACAATGATTTATAAGGAGAACAAAGTTGGTGTTGGGGGACTGTTACACAAAACATTTGAAGCAGCTTGTCTTGGTCAAATAGTGACTGATAAGGAGGATAGGGTGTGTGCTTGAGAAGCGATTCCAAAGGCCATTTGAGACAGCTTGTTTTTGGAAATAACATTCAAAACAAAATGCCTCCCAGGCAAGACAGTAGAAGTGGCCTTCACAAGAGGTTTGAGCCTGTTTCAACTAAAGAGGTAAATGCTCATCCATCAGTCCTGTTTAACTTTCATGAGGTTGGGTTTCTAGATTTTGTCAAAGGGTGCAAGAGGGAAAAGTTATTCCCCTTTGACACATCTTTGTGCTTTAATATTTCAAGAGAAGGAGTTTCAGCTGGCAGGCTTGGATTTTAAGTTCTCTCCTAGGTCCATTTCCAAGGCCACCAAAATCCCTTATGTTGGAGAGAAGTGGTTTAAACAAAGCCACTTAGACTCAGAACATTACAAACCTTTTCTGAAGGCTGAGCATAGAGACACATGTCCATCCTTTTTTTTCTTTTCATATCTGTTGATAAGTTATGCCCCCCTCATGAAGATAATCATGAAATACTTCACTTGCGAGGGAAGATTCTCCTGAGTCTATGCTTACCATGTCCGATTGCTCATGCATTTCACAAGAGCCAAATTGTTAAATATCCCTTTCTTCCTCCATAGAAGTATTGAGAAAATGGCCTCCACTATTCAGAAAAAAACCTCCTTCTTAGCAGACAGCCTGCCTCTTCCATCACTCCCTCATCAAGGTTATCATTCTTCATCAGTTTGAGAAGAAAGAAATATCTTGGGATAATTTCATTACACATTCGGATTTCGCCACTGTCCCTTCATTTCATACATCTCCTTCACCTTCCCCTCACCATCCTTCGCCTTCTTCAAGCAAGCCCATTCCCAAGAAGCTCAAATTTCTCATTGAACAAGAAAAATAGCATGATGAGGAAGAAGAGCATGAGCAAGAGGAGGAAGATGATGATGAGCAACATTATGATGAAACAGGGCAACAAGGGGAAGAAGAACACAGTGAAACAGGGCAGCAAGGGGAAGGAGAACACAGTGAGGCAAAGCAGCAAGGGGAAGAAGGGCATGATGAAGAGGAAGATGATGATGAGCAACATCATGATTAAACAAGGCAGCAAGGGGAAGAAGAACACAATGAAACAGGGCAGCAAGGGGAAGAAGAACACAGTGAGGCAGAGCAGCAAGGGGAAGAAGGGCATGATGAAGAGGAAGATGATGATGAGCAAGCTCATGAAGAAGAAGGGCAGCATGATGAACATGTGCAACACAGTGAGAAGGGCAGCCCTCAAAAAGAAATGCAAGAGGACATTCAAGGCATCCATGAAGAAACTCAAGACAGTGGCAAGAATGATGAGGAAAGTAACAAGGGCAAAGAGCCAATAGAGCATGTGCTAGCTGCCTCTCCTAGGCAAGGGGCCATGCTCTCCTCTCCAAAAGTGGCCAAGCCCCAGACATCAAGGAAAAGGGTACCTAAACCTGTAACTCCAAATGTTACTAGGGCCCTCCGAAGCAAGGGGAAATTGCCCAAGAAGCCCATTGTCGAATTTCCCAAGAGGAGGAAGACTAAAAGAGCCACCCAAAGCAAGGAAAGGAGAAAGAAGAAAGCAACAATGAAAATGAAAGGGACTTCGACATAATTCAAACCCAAAGTGATGATAGCAACAATGAAGCCCAAATCCTAGAAACTCTCTTGATCAATAGAGAAAACCAAATTGATGCTTCGAGGACTGATCTAGAGAGGGCTAGAAATTTCAATCACTTTTTGCAAATTCAAAATAAACATATGAGTGTCCATATGGAAGTATATGAGACACGGGCCATCAAATACAAAAAAGAGGCCTCCAAGGCACAAGTGAGATTGGAAGAACTCATGGGTGAGTTCGATGAGAGCGAAGATGAAGATCAGCCCAGGAGAAAGAGGCCAAGAACCATGGGGCTCAAAAGAGCCCTTGAGAAACAAAAGGAAGAAGAAGCTGCCCTTCTACAATCTACCCCTCTCACTACATTGTTCAACCAAGAGATAGAGAACAATCGAGAAACATGGCTTGAGAGGGTAAATGATCACTTGGAAAAGAAGTTGGAGAAGGAAAATAGAGATTTGGACCTTCAAAAAAGGATGACCGGGCATTATAAGAAGCTCAATCAGTTTTCCCGGCGGAAATTGAAGGCCACACAGGAAAAACTCAAAGAGGCTCAAAGGAGGTGCCCGGCACCAAAATTGAAGAAAGACACCTCAAAGCTCCAAATTTTGGACTCAGCTTCACAATATGTTTCTGAAAACCCTTGAGATTCATGCTCGCCAAAATTGGGTGAATTTCAACAATTTTTGGTTTTTTGTCATTTTTGGGTTTTTTTGCTAAAACTCATGGGCATCGCCATTTTTGTTTGGGGCATCCTCAAAGGATGAAAATGGTATCATTAGATGCCATAATTTCAGGGGCATATACTCAGCAATTTTTAGATCATTTGAAGATGATTTTCTCCCCCAAAATGGTGAAAAACACTCACTTTTTCCACACTCTGCCCCGTTTATCAGCAAGGCCTATTTTTGGGTTTTTCAACATAGGTCAATTTTTGATGGACTTCTAGTTTTCAGTTTGGAGAAAACTAAAACTTTTCAGAAAATATACATTCAGATCTTTCCAACGAGCCATCACAGGCCTCGTTTCGACATCAGGAAGGCCTCCAAACATTGCCGACAACTCATAGGACTTTCTACTGATGTATTTCTTAAGTATTTTTGTGAAAAATGTACCTTTTTTAGCATTTTTGAGATATTTTATTAGATATTTTGTGCCTTGGGCTTTGCAAAGGCTCAAGGAAAAAATCATATATTTTGGATAGGCCAATGAGTTTGCAAGTTGAACTAGGAGGTTTTCCCTCAGATTGGCCTATATATTCCAAAGGCTTTCATTGTAAACAAGGCTGAACTTGATGAATAGAAGAAATATATGGTTATACAAGCTTGGAAGAAACACTTGTCTAATGCATTTGATAGTTTCTTGAGTGCTTTTGGATGATGAAAGACGACTGTTGTTGGATTCCATGACTTGGTAGAATGGTATAGTGTCTCTCTCTCTGTTTTGTTTCTTAGTTTTCATTCATAATTCCATGTTCTTGCTTGCTATAAGACAATAGAGAATAGATTTGAGACATGCCCTTGGAGGCACCTCAAATTTCCTATTTCTTTATAGCTTCTATGTTTTCTTCATTCTTAGTCATATTAAAGAATCCTTGATTGAACTTTGATAACTGAATAATATTGTTTTCTTGTTTCATTTATGGTTTTATGCATGCTAAGTATGATTCACGGTATGCCCTGCTTACTCATGGCTAGTCATAGCTCCACATCTGAAACCTCTCTTTGATTGATTAGATTGTCATTTTTTGAAACAATGAGGTCTTGTATTGATCTTGCCCTTTGCCTAAAACTATGAAATCTTGCTTCAAAGTGCCCAATAGCTTGAAATACTATGTTTAGGCGTTCCTTCATAGTGATTTGAGTTGTTTGTTTGTCTTAAATGTATTTCCCCAAGGTCTGATAGCCATTTCCTAAAGTTAGAGAGTCATATATCTCTATGCATGGCTTGAATGTTTATTTCTATGCATTGATTAGTTTATAGTTACATTTCTGATGATTAATGGTTAGCCCTACCATGTTTATGTCATCTATCAAACTATTTATGTTTGAAATCCATTGTTCTTCACAAATTTAATGTCCATCTCACTCCATTTTACCCCAAGATCCATTTTACCTCGAATCAAATCGGCCCTTCAACTACCTTGTATCACCATCTGAAGCTTTCTTGACCTTTCGACCCCATAGCTCAGTTGATCTGACATCTTTTTACCTATCTTAGTCTTTGATCAGTTCATCCCTCACAACCTAAAAACCAAAACCAAAAACCTATTTCATAACTAGCCTAAAATAAAGAACACAATAAGCAAACACAAAGATATCCCTTACACAAATAGAGAGAGCCCTCTCTGAGTCCAGGAAGGCTAGGTCCTTGGACTCCAAAGACTGGTTTGATGTTACACTGTCATTTGGCTTGCCAATCAACCAAATCACGGGACACTAATATAATGGCGATCACGGTGGGACTAACTAAGTACATAACAGTCTAGCAAACTCTTGTAGATTCATTAGTCTTCATTTAAACAAGCAAGTAGTCGATAGAATCATTTAGAGTAAACTCTTTTTTTTTTCACCACCCTAGCAAAGTGATGAATCAAGTTTAGAAAACTCTAATAAGCCATAGTCTGCACATAAAAAACTTAGAAAACCCAAAAAACATTCCCAAATTAGCTTTTCCCTAGTTATTGGTGGTGGACCATAGCTACATCTTTACAATAACAGCCAAGTTCCACCTGGCGACTCTACTAGCCTCTAGTAGGCCTAAAAACTCGATAAAAAAACAAAAAATTCATAAACCATACCTTTCTGTTGACTCGTCCTTTCCAAAAACTTAAAACTTATGGTGCAAACTCTGTAATCAGTGACAAACTAAGTATAACTTTGTGATTCAGAAGACTTCACCTAAACATAGGAGATAAATAGAAATAATCTTGCAAATAGGACCATTAGCTTCTCCAAACAGCCTAGAAAACTATTGAAACCAAGTGAATCACTCTTCCTTGCAAGTCTTCATCTCAAAGTTTGCTAGAAAACTTTTTCCCGAAATTGTCTTTGATAATGTTGGTGGTGGACCATAGTTCTCACAGAAATCCACCTGGCAACTCCACTAGTCCTCATTTTTTTTTTAACCATCCTTCACATTAGTAAACCCCTAGAGAGGACATCCATCCGAAACAATCACAAATACCATCCTCTCTAAACTCTAGATTTCAAAATCTGGCTTCACGAAGAATCAACACCAGATCTCATCCAGACCCAAATCCCCCTATCATAGTAGATGACCCAGAGAAGATTCTATGGCAAGCTTCTGAAACTGGAAATTTAGCTACCAATAGGTCTATCTGTAAAGCAAGATCAGTACCTGAACACCACACAGCCTTGCAGGATTCCCCATTTGACTTAAAATCAGCAAAAACCCTTTTTAGAGGCAAGTCACAAAGTAAGGTAAACTTTGACGATCTTGAGCCCCTAGATTTGCCACAGAGTCCTAGTAGAGAAGCCTCGCCTACTACACCTCCCTACTTTCAGCTTCTCCATCACTTTGGCTCCTACCATCCCAGATTTGCTCAAAATCAGATCACTAGTCCAAGTACATCTTCCACACCCATCCAAACCACTACTATTCAAAACACCTCAGCTCATCCTACAAGCCCTCATTTTGTACATCATCCATTAGCTACCGCCATGGCAGCCTGGTATGCACCCTTGGTGTTGCCACAACCTTTGGCTCCCTTACAAAATGACTATCAATCCAAAATCCCGCACTTTACCGGAGTTGAGACTACCACAGCTCAACAACATGTAGATAGAATTAGCGATGCCTTTGAATACATGGAAATAGAAGACGAGACCATCAGAATGAGGATGTTCGCCCAAAGCCTGGGTGGAGAACCCAAAAAATGGTTTAAAAGCTTAACTCCAAACAACATCCACGATCTCCCAAAACTTTACCAAACGTTCATAAATACGTGGGAAATCCGAAAGAACCCCATTCAAATCCTGTCAGAATATAACAATCTAAAATGGGAAAACGGTGAAAGTGTCCAGGGATACTGCACTAGGTTCAACAATGTTTATAATCCCTCCTGCCTCACTTAAAACCTCCACTTGGCTCAACCTTAGCAAAGTTCCCTGAATTTTTTGACCCAGACATGACTTATCAACTAAGAGACAAGGACCCCCCTACCTTAGAGGAAATGAAAAAAGTGGCCATAAGTGCAGAAGCCAACCTAGAAAAAAAGAGAGCTAGGACTAGATCTGAAAGGAAAGTCACATACCGAGATGAGGTCTCCACTTTAGCCCCTTCCTTAGATCCTAGAATAGATGACTTGGTTAGATCCATGGCAAAAATGTGGAAAAAGATAAGTGAAAAGACACCTCTTAGGGACAACCAGCCAAACCCTCCAAACAGAAACCGGAACCAAAATTTTAGGAGGGCACAACCTCAAAACAAACCAAGGGAAAATGACAAACAAATTAGGCCACCGTTTAATGAAAATTATGTGGAAGAAGATGAAAGGGATACAAAACCCATTGATGAAAATCATTTGAACCTTATAGGTTCTGATAACGAGAGTGAGGTTTGCCTCACAAAAGAAGAACAAGTGTTTTTCTCTCTGAATCAAGATGAAACCAACTATGAAGATCCTGAAGATCCTGCCATAGATTTTCAAAATGCCATAATAGAAGCTTATAGGCAGTATGACCTTAGAAGCAGAAAAAATCAAGACAACTCCAAGAAGGGTAGCTCGGACATTGCTAAGACCGCTGGTACCATCCTTAAAAAAGCAGTGGATAGCAACAAAATCATGGTCAAGAACACTAACCAAAACAAAGATAAAGCTATTCAAACAAGTCTTGGCTAAGATGCTCCTAGTACCTCCACAAAGATTCCCGAGATGATGTGTCAAACAAAATCCCAAAACAAAGTCAGCAAACTCAGAATATAGAGAAAGTCATGGCTGAAAAAACTGAAGAAAACTTGTCTAAACTACAAGCACCCTTCAGTTTTGAGGGAGAAATCGCCAAAATAAATATTACCATGCCTCTCACTGAAATTATTGCCCAAAGCTCTTATAAATCCCAAGTGTTAAAAGTCCTGAATATAGGAAATGATGCAAACACCCTTAATCTAGTTGATGACACTCCTGAAGTGTTATTTGGTCCAAAAATAGAAGGGAAATTCCAAGAAGGAACCACTCTTCCCTTTTACATCAGTTTGAATATCCATGACCAAATCTTACACAATTCCATGCTAGACTCCAGGGCCTCGCATAATCTCATGCTGAAGGTTGTGATGGAAAGATTAGGCCTAGAAATCACAAGACCATATAAATACTTATATTAATTTGATTCGAGTAGAGTCAAATGTCTAGGCTTGATCAAAGATCTTTGTTTCAGTTTGGCCCAAATACCTACAAAACACCTGATCATGGACATAGTGGTAGTAGAAATTCCCCCCAAGTACAGAATGCTTTTATCCAGAACTTGGGGAGCTAAGCTTCAGGGAAATATTCAACTTGATATGTCCTATGCCACTATTCCTGTGTTTAACCAAACTAGAATATTCTATCGGGAATCGCACATGAAATATATGGTCAGTAGTTTGGAAATGCCAGATAACATCCCGATGTATTCCTTGCATTCTGATCTAAACTCTTTCATTTTACACACTGATGAGAACATTGAAGAACAGTCAGAATGATTTGAAACAAACTTAGACCCACCTCATCAGCTTCCCCAAGTTCTCTATGATGAACTAGATGCTCAAAATTATCATGACCATGAGCAGTTGTGTCTTGAGGAAAGAGAGTTTGTTCCTTTTGAAACAAGGATAGAGCAAGAAGCACAAATCATTATGTACCATCAAGCAAATTGCTCAAACCTTAGGAAAACATCAGCAGTAACATCAGGAATTTTTTTCAAAACAGAGGCCTTAGAAGACTTGCATATCACAAACCTCTTTGGAACTCAGGGGAAGGGAAGCTTAATATTTTTACCATACCTGAAGGATTTTCCATCACATAACTCTACCCTTCAAATAAAACCTTGACTGTAGCCATAACATCTCCAAACCCGAGAAACATGTCTAAAAAACTTATTGTGAAAGGATATGATGACTGCAGTCCAAATATACCTGAGTTGTTCGAACTAGCTAGCATTCTACCACTCCACCAAAGACTTAGAACTGCCAGAATTTGCAATCTTGTGCAGAATACTACTTCCTGTAGGGAAAAAAGTGAGAAGCACTATGCCACTGCCATCACTCCAAGAAACAACTTTGACAAAATAAAATACAAAAATCTTGACCAAACAGTAGTATTCAAAGTTAAAACAGTTGGTCATAGGATTTGTTTTGATTTTAGAAATACTAATACACACCCTTGTGACAGCAACTATATCCTTCCTGCCCAAGACCATGATTTGCCAATGATAAATGCTTTTAATCATGTGTCTTTGCAAAATGATATTTCAGGATTTAGCCAAATAATTCCTTTGCAAAGCAGACAACTCCAAGAATTTTTCAAGTATGCTGGAAGTAGTTCCATGTTCAAACCTAGAATTGAAAAATCACCGGATATCAAAAACATGCTCCTAAAAGCCATGTTTCCAGTTCCGAATTTCTACATTTTGACATACCTTGATGATGTCATCATATACTTCAAAAATGACAAAGAATATCTGCATTATTTGAAAAAGATGTACAACAAAAGAAGGAGTGGAAATCAAAGGTATAAAGAGGTACAACAGGAAGATATAGGGTTGTTTAGAGATTCATGCATGAATCCTTATGTCATGCTTGAAAGAGAAAATTATCCAAATTTTTCTTTTTAAGAGCTAAGTGGACCAAGAGTGGTAGGAGATCCTTATGAAGATAGGATGCTTAAGTGAGAGGAAAAGATAGTCAACATTGTGTAAGCTTGACTTATCCATGAGAGTAGATTAGGAAAAGATACTGGTTCCACATGCTCAAAACAGAACCAAAGAGGAAAGAAGGGATGAAAAACAAATTGTGTATCCTAGCCTTGTTTTTCTAAATTTCATTTTATGCAAAATAATATTTGTGTGCAACTTGTCTTTCATGCCACAAGTACATGACAAATCAGATTGTCTAATCCTAATTTGGTCATTTTTCAATTTCATGTTTTAGATTAGAGAATAAAATCCTTTCAAACAGCTTAACCTTGACAGTAGATCTAGCATAGGTAGAGAAACGAAGGATTTCATGAGCTTAATCTGAACTCCTGGCGGATATAAGTGTAGAACTAGATAGTATCATTTTTCAAAAATATTATGTCAAAGGGTTGCTAGTCCAAATGCACTCGAAGGAAGAAATTTTTTTAGGAAATATAGTGGGGTAGGTAGAAATATCGTTGATGCTAATCATGCTGTAAATTTTCAGAAATAACATCAAGGAAGAAAGAAATTTGCACCAATGGATAAAGGCACTAGTCTTCAAAGGACTGAGATCTGAAATTCTGGACACCTCCTGAAAAGGAGGTACCCTCCCCAAATGGAGCCACTGTTAGTCATCAGTATTTTTCACCTGTTGATGATGACTATTTTTTAAAGCCAATTTTTCTAGTTGTTGATCTCCAATTTGTAAAATTTACTAGCTGGAAAACACCGATAATTTTTTTTTCCCTCCTACCTTTTCAATCAGCCCATGATGAGATAAAACCTAATTTTCAAGCCCTATCTAGCCTTAGTAATACAAACTTTCCATCAACTCCAAAGAGAATACTCCAAATCTGTCCAAAAAGTCTCCCCTAAGTTAGGTAGTGGCGCTTTAGGCGATCCTCCCTTGGAAAACTATCCTAAAGCCAAAAGAACCTCTATCTAATATCAATCAATCATAGATGATCTTCCTATTCTGAAAATAAAGCTTGATACACTCTTAAGTCGCACCACTAACAAATATTGATGTCTCAGCAGTGCATATGCCACAGGTCAAACTGATATTAGGTGGATTTACAGTGTTTCAATGTCTTTTTCAAGAGAAGAAGTGTACCAATGTTCCAGAAGACATTATTAAACTTAACATGAGAAGAAAACTACTTCTCATGTGGTTTTGAGCCTCGGATGCAAGTACTAGATAGAGAGTTATTTCAATAAGCTTCTGCAAACACAATCAAAAGATGAAATGACATCACTATGTAAAACCTCCTCCAAACATGAGTAGAGGGTTGAATGACTGAGAAAACCTCCTCCAAATATGAGCAGAGGGTTTGGAAATGTGATAAATGCCTCTTTCATTTAATAAGCAGAGGGCCATGAACAGAGGTATGGCCTCATTTAAGGGCACAAGGCTAAAAATGCTGCAATTAGCCTTTAAAACATGTTTAAACATCTTATCTCCAATAGATGAAGACCACTAACACAAAAATAGTGTCTCAAAGATTGATTATAAGTTTTCAATGGTTGAAATGTAGAGTCTAAGTGCAGTGGGAAACAATTGAAGGCTTATGAATAGAAAAATGGTGTTAAAAACAGAGGGAAAACAATGGTGTTTTAAAAGGTGCTTACATGAGTTTCACTGTTAAAACACATAATTGAAATACAGTGTGAAGCTAATTGAAGGCTTATGAATATAAAAATGGTGTTAAAAACAGAGGGAAAGTAGTGGTGTTTTAAAAGGTTCTTACATGAGTTTCACTGTTAAAACACAAAATTGAAATACAGTGTGAAGCTAATTGGATGATTATGAATGGAGAAATGTTGTTAAGAAAATGGCCAAGGAAGTAAAGCAATCTTGGTTTTAAAATGACTTCTACTAATAAATACAAAGAGAACCACTAATAGTTTGTTCATGGATATTCTTCATTTGGTTAAAACAGGGGTTGAAAAGAGCCAAGGCATTTGTCAAACATAGGCCTCCTTCATAAACAAGTAGAAGGCTCACCGTTGTTTGAGGATGAAGAGAATTTATTTCAGTATGGAAAAGATTTCAAAAGGGGCTACTCTCAAAAATGGTGAAATGAATGAAAATTCACTATTCTTACATACCTCCTTCACAGAGGAACAAAGGGACAGCCTTCCAATGTCTACAATTCAACTTCAGCTCATCATCCCCTGCTATATCTCCGTAAAAGTTGAAGACTAGATTACTTTAGCAATCCAAGGTTAGTAATTTTCCTTGATGGTGGAGACTATTTTTAGCAGAGCTCTTCACTTGGAGTTTAAAATGAGGTTTCAAGTAAAAGAGAGTAATTACCCATTCTAAATACCAACCTTGCAAGTTATTGATATGGACCAAGAATATTTTTATTGCCACACTTGTGAATTTCAGGATGGGTAGGTTCTTAAGATTGAAATTTGTGTAGTTGGAACACATAAGCCTTTATGGATGTTTTTTTCTTTGATGCCTGAAGAGAAATTATATAAACCCTTGCTGTTGAGCCTATACAATGGGTATGATCAACCATCAAACACCATAACAGTTGGTTTGTCAAACTTGAAAATGGCCTCCCTCACAAAAGGCATAGGGTCAGTGCTCCTGAGGTTTTCACCATACAAATCAATTCATACAAATGGTTAAGGAGATGCTCAAACAAGTTTTATATTCATATCAAAGGGCTTTCATCAGCTGATAAAGATAAAGATCTCATAATATGTCTGAAGGGTTGTTTTGAAGGAGCTCCAAGGTTGTTTTATTAATAGAATCCTCTATAAACAACAGTCCAAGTTTAAAGTTTTAACATCCCTTCCATTTCATGTGAACAGAGTTTTTACAAATAGTTTCAAAGGTTAAGCAACAACCTATGCTAATAAGTATTCTCATGTGAAGGGTCTTTTATGAATTTTCAAAGGAAATTCCTATTTTAAAAAGAGCAAGGAGATCTTCAAAAGTATAAAGCAGTGCTTCATGTTTTGTTTAAAACCAAAAGCCTTTTCAAAAGGCCTCCAAAACCCTCACAAAGAGATTTCAAAAGGTGGTTGGATTTTTCGTCTTTAAAGGGAGTAAGAGACTGTTGGCAAAGTCTCATTGTGCATTTCAAAACTCAAGCAACATTCCCCTAAGCTTCCCACTGGAGAAATGAGGAGATTTGAGCATTTTTCAGAGTGTTTTGAGGCTTAAAGCCTGCGAGGCGCACCTGTAAAAGTTCATGGTGCATTCAGATAAGAAAATACACAGGCTTTCAATGGCTGCGCGACGCGCTTGTAGCATCGGTCACCACTACCCGAAGGCCAACCCGACACCTCTCATTGCACGACGTTCTTCTCAGTAAATGTTCTTCTCCTCTCTAAACACCCAAAACACCTTCAAAAACACCTTTGGACCTACTCAATTCATCAAAAAAGAGCCCTTAAGCATTTTTAAGGTATTTTTCTCACTCTAATAAAAATTTTGAGTTTAAGAGGTGATGTGCTTTTGCTATGTTTCCAAGAGAAAAATGGTGTTATAAGGTGGGGTGTTTTGGTCGAAAATCGAAGGTTATTGCTGACTGTGAGTGTCAAATATCCACACTGTGATAGGCTAAGGTGTGTTTAGTCAGTTCTGAAGAGCCCTAGCTTCCTTCAAACACGGTGATAACCCACAGTGCTACAAGGAGCAGAATTTTTCAAAAATTAAGAGGATAAAACAGTAAACGCAAAAGGAGGATTGATAGATAAATTTAAAAACTCTTCTGGTGTTATTAAAAAGACAAAACCATACACAAATTTTCTAGACAGAAATACAAAACATGGATCCCAAAGTTGGCTAGAAAGTGTCCTAACATTGTTAAAACAAAAGAAGACTTTGTCTAAAACTCAAAGGGGAAAAAAAACTATTTATAAGGTGGAATTTTGATCATTATAAAGTGTCTTCTCTGTGTTATGAAATAGAAAACTAGTGCAGCCTCCATTGTTCCATAAAACATAGTATGCTATGAAGATATTTTAAATCAATTTGAGGGTGTTTTTGTCTACCTTTGTAAGGAAACAGTGAACAGCAAAAGAGAATTGTTTGGGAAGGGTAATTTTGCTTTTGTCTAAACACAAGGAGATCCTTGTTCTAACAAGAAAACACAAATACCTCTTTTCAATACCTTGCCCAAACATAGTAATAAATTGACTATGTGCCTTTTATTTGAAAAATACTTGTTATTTGGCATTAAAGAGGACAAAACAATGATTTATAAGGAGCACAAAGTTGGTGTTGGGGGACTATTTCACAAAAAATTTGAAGCAACTTGTCTTGGTCAAATAGTGACTGACAAGGAGGACAGGGTGTGTGCTTGAAAAGCCATTCCAAAGGCCATTTGAGACAGCTTGTTTTTGCAAAGAACATTCAAAACAAAATGCCTCCCAGGCAAGACAATAGAAGTGGCCTTCACAGGAGGTTTGAGCCTGTTTCAACTGAAGAGGTAAATTCTCGTCCATTAGTCCTGTTTAACTTTCATGACGTTGGGTGTCTAGATTTTTGTTAAAGGGTGAAAGAGGTGAAAATCTATTCCCCTTTGACACGTCTTTGGGCTTTGAGATTTCAAGTGAAGCACTATCAGCTGGCAGGCTTGGATTTTAAGTTCTCTCCTAGGTCCATTTCCAAGGCCACCAAAATCCCTTATGTCGGAGAGAAGTGGTTTAAATAAAGCCACCTAGACTCAGAACATTACAAAAATTTTATGAAGCCTGAGCATAGACACATGTCCATCCATTTTTCCCTTCTCATATCTATTGACTAGTCATGCCCCCCTCATGAATATAATCATGAAATACTTCACTTGTGAGAGGAGATTCTCCCGAGTCTATGTTTACCATGTTTGATTGCTCATGCATTTCACAAGAGCCAAATGGTTAAATCTCCCTTTCTTCCTCCATAGAAGTATTGAGAAAATGGCCTCCATTGTTCAGAAAAAACCTCCTTCTCAGCAGACAACCTGCTCTTCCATCATTCCCTCATCAAGGTTATCATTCTTCATCAGCTTGAGAAGAAAGAAATCTCTTGGGATACTTTCATTACACATCCAAATTTCGCCACTGTCCCTTCATTTCATACATCTCCTTCACCTTCGACTCACCATCCTTCGCCTTCTTCAAGAAATCCCATTCCCAAGAAGCTCAAATTTCCCATTGAACAAGAAAAATAGCATGATGAGGAAGAAGAGCATGAGAAAGAGGAGGAAGATGATGATGAGCGGCATCATGATGAAACAGTGCAGCAAGGGGAAGAAGAACATAGTGAGGCAGAGTAGCAAGGGGAAGAAGGGCATGATGAAGAGGAAGATGATGATGAGAAGCATCATGAAGAAGAAGGGAAACATGATGAACATGTGCAACACAATGAGGAAACACAGCCACACGATGATGAACAGAAGCAAGGTAAGGAAGGGCAGCATGATGAACAGGTGCAGCACAGTGGGGAAAGGCAGCCTCATGAAGAAGAAGGGCAGCATGATGAACAGGTGCAACACGGTGAGGAGGGTAGCCCTAAAAAGGAAATGCAAGAGGACAGTCAAGGCATCCATGAAGAAACTCAAGACAGTGGCAAGAATGATGAGGAATGTAACAAGGGCAAAGAGCAAATAGAGCATGTGCTAGCTTCCTCTCCTAGGCAAGGGGCCATGCTCTCTTCTCCAAAAGTGGCCAAGCCCTGAACATAAAGGAAAAGGGTGCCTAAAGCTGTAACTCCAAATGTTACTAGGGCCCTCCGAAGCAAGGGGAAATTTCCCAAGAAGCCCATTCTCGAATTTCCCAAGAGAAGGAAGACTAAAAGAGCCATCCAAAGCAAGGGAAATGATAAAGAAGAAAGAAGCCATGAAAAGGAAAGGGACTTCGACATAATTAAAATCCAAAGTGATGATAGTGACAATGAAGCTCGAATCCTAGAAACTCTCTTGATCAATAGAGAAAACCAAATTGATGCTTTGAGGACTGATCTAGAGAGGGCTAGAAACTTCAATCGCTTTTTGAAAATTCAAAACAAACATATGAGTGTCCATATGGCGGTATATGAGACACGGGCCATCAAATACAAAAAAGAGGCCTCCAAGGCACAAGTGAGATTGGAAGAACTCATGGGTGAGTTTGATGAGAGAAAATATGAAGATCATCCTAGGAGAAAGAGGCCAAGAACCATGGGGCTCAAAAGAGCCCTTGAGAAACAAAAGGAAGAAGAAGCTACCCTTCTACAATCTACCCCTCTTAATAGATTGTTCACCCAAGAGATAGAGAACAATCGAGAATCATGGCTTGAGTGGGTAAATGAGCACTTGGAAAATAATTTGGAGAAGGAAAATAGAGATTTGGACCTTCAACGGAGGATTATCAGGCATTATAAGAAGCTCAATCAGTTTGCCTGATGGAAATTGAAAGCCACACAGGAAAGACTCAAAGAGGCTCAAAGGAGGCGCCCGGCACCAAAATTGAAGAAATACACCTCAAAGCTCCAAATTTTGGCCTCAGCTTCACAGCATGTTTCTAAAAACCCTTGAGGGTCATGCTCGCCAAAATTGGGCGAATTTCAACAAGTTTTGGTATTTTGTTATTTTTAGGTTTTTTGGCTAAAACTCATGGGCATTGCCATTTTTGTTTGGGGCATCATCAAAGGATGAAAATGGTATCATTAGATGCCATAATTTTAGGGGAATATACTCAATGATTTTCAGATCATTTGAAGATTATTTTCTCCCCCAAAATGGCAAAAAACACTCACTTTTTCCACACTCTGCCCCGTTTATCAGCAAGGCCTATTTTTTGGGTTTTTAAACATAGGTCAGTTTTTGATGGACTTATAGTGGTAATTTTGGAGAAAAATAAACATTTTTAGAAAATATACATTAATATATTTCCAATGAACCATCACTGGCCTCAGTTTGACATCGGGAAGGCATCCAAAAGTTGTCGGCAAGTCAGAGGACTTTCTGCTGATGTATTTCTTAAGTATTTTTGTGAAAAATGTACCTTTCAAAAGTGACTTTTCCTCGTGTGTGTTTACCTATTTTTGTGCATGGTTAGTTAGGAAAATTCAATTTATTTTTCTTTTTTACCATTTTTGAGATATTTTATTAGATATTTTGTGCCTTGGGCTTTGCAAAGCATCAAGGACAAAATCAATTATTTTGGATAGGCCAATGAGATTGCAAGTTGAACTAGGAGGTTTTCCCTCATATTGGCCTATATATTCCAAAGGATTTCATTGTAAACAAGGTTGAACTTGATGAATAGAAGCAATATATGGTTATACAATCTTGGAAGAAACACTTGTCTCATGCATTGGATAGTTTCTTGAGTGTTTTTCGATGATGAAAGAGGACTGTTGTTGGATTCCATGACTTGGTAGAATGGTATAGTGTCTCTTTCTCTATTTTGTTTCTTAGTTTTCATTCATAATTTGATGTTCTTGCTTGCTATAAGATAGTAGAGAATAGATTTGAGAAATGCCCTTGGAGGCACCTCAAATTTCCTGTTTCTTTATAGCTTCTAAGTTTTCTTCATTCTTAGTCATATTAAAGAATCCTTGATTACTCTTTGATAAATGAAGAATATTGTTTACTTGTTTCATTTATGGTTTTATGCATGCTAAGTATGATTCACGGTATTCCTTGCTTACTCATGGCTAGTCATAGCTCCACCTAATAAACCTCTCTTTGATTGATTAGATTGACATTTGTTGAACCAAGGAGGTCTTATACTGATCTTGCCCTTTGCCTAAAACTATGCAATCTTGCTTCAAAGTGCCCAATAGCTTGAAATACTATTTTTAGGCGTTCCTTCATAGTGATTTGAGTTGTTTTTTTGTCTTAAATGTATTTCCCCAAAGTCTGATAGCCATTTCTTAAAGTTAGAGAGTCATATATTTCTATGCATGGTTTGAATGTTTATTTATATGCATTGATCAGTTTATAGTTACATTTCTCATGATTAATGGTTAGCCCTACCATGTTTATGTCAGCTATTAAACTATTTGTGTTTGAAATCCCTTTTTTTCACAAATTTGATGTCCATCTCACTCTATTTTACCCCAAGATCCATTTTACCTCAAATCAAATCGGCCCTTCAACTACCTTGTATCACCATCTGAAGCTTTCTCGACCTTTCGACCCCATAGCCCAGTTGATCTGACATATTTTTACTTATCTTAGTATTTGATCAGTTAATCCCTCACAACCTAAAAACCAAAACCAAAAACCTACTTCATAACTAGCCTAAAATCAAGAACACAATAAGAAAACACACAGATATCCCTTACACAAATAGAGAGAGCCCTCTCTAAGTCCAAGAAGGCTAGGTCCTTGGGCTCCAAAGACTGGTTTGATATTACAATGTCATTTGGCTTGCCAATCAGCCAAATCACGGGACACTAACATCACCATCACTATAACTAGCCTAATATCAGCATTTATAACCATCAACCTAAATCATAAAAATAGAGAGAGCCCTCTCTGAGTCTAGGAAGGCTAGGTCTTGGATTCCAAAGTGGTTTAATGTTGTCCTCTAAAATTTATTCTTTCCAATATTATAAATTATATTGCCACAAAAACTTCTACAGAACACCATCTTGACCTCCAAATACCCTAATAACTTCATCTTCGACTACTAGTACAATATTTTTTTTAACAATTTTCATGCTAGCAATCACTTTCTCTTACTTTAATCGTATTAAACATGCAAATTATGATAATAAACATACTAAAAATTATCCTTTGCAAAAATTTGTTAATATATATATATATATATATATATATATATATATATATATATATATATATATATATATATATAATTTTAAGAGAATTTAAAAAAAAAAAATCATTTTGAAAAAAAAAATCATTTTATCTTTTAAAACATCATTCAATTAATAATTATTGGAAAATAAAATTACCCAAAAGAAAATATTAAAAACCAAAATAATTATTCCAGTACGTCGACTATGTTACATGTGAGGGTCGAGGCCCCCCTCCAACCAATTTCTATGCAACACCTTCCCGACTTCTGACTGCCCTACTGACTTCAGCTCCAACTACCAATACAATATTGTTTTTATCAATTTATGTTCCAGTAATCACTTTCTATTAATTTAATTTTTCTCAACCTTCTCACTCCCGACATCCGCTCTACATGCAACACGTTATACGTGAATATTGGGTTCAGCACTGGAACTAGCTTGTATAAAATAACATCCTTCCTTCCGACCACCCGATCAAATTCAACTCTAACTAAGGTTATAATATTTTTTTTTATCTATTTTTATCCTAGAAATCACTTTCATGTACTTTTCTTATATTTCTTTATAAAATAAGTTGCAACTCGCAATCACTTATCTTTTAATTAAACCTTCCCTAGTGTCCCTTCATCCAACCTCACCTACATGCGCATATATTTTTTCTCGTCTACAACCTTTTAACAAAATTTTCCTGCATTTGTACTTTGTAATTTATATTTCCTAATCTCTTATTTTCACCCTCTTTATCATCAAGGGGATAAAAAATATGCTCAAAAATCAAATTTCTTAAATTCTCCCAAAATTTGTGCTAAATCAGAGACCTCATCATTCTAATTCTAACAATGCTTGAATCACCTCAATCTGATACCGTATGAGGAAGTTATCATGTTCTGAAGTTTTTTGAAAATAATAAAAAAATAAACTTTCAAGGTTGGCTATGAAGTGTACAGATACCACGTGGAAATACGTACACTAACACGGTGTTGATGTTAGCAGGGTGGTTGTGTAGTATGGAGCCAATCAGGATGCAACATGTGGCATGATCATACAGAGGCAGCTGGCATGTTTTTATTGGTTGATAGTTTTTGTTTCTGGCAAATTATAGGGTGTCGCATGGCCCTATGAGAGGAAACCATGTCGCACTTGAAATTTGTGAAAAAATTGGTTAAGGACGGGAATAACCTCCACAGGGTTCGACCGCATGACCTCTGGCACCATAATTGAATGCCTTACCATCACACCAAAAAAATTATTATTAATACATGGTCACATGGTTTTATTTAAGGAGTTAGTGTTGATGTGTTGTGGGGAGGGTTGGGATATTGGGCTTTCCCCACTAGCCCAACCCCAAGTTACATGATAGTGTGGTGATCGAGCACTAAGTGTTAGAAAATTAAATATTACAGAGCAATGAAACACATAAAATATGCGGAAAATACAAGCTCACAAAACACATAAAACCAGAGAGACACAGATATACATGGTTCACCCAGTTTGGGCTACGTCCACCCCGAACAGCCAGTCCTTCCTTTATATTATCCAACAAAATGAAGAGACAAAACCTACAGCAGATCCGCTGTAATATCCTCTATTCTCTCTCACAGTCTCCCTCTCTGTTTCTCGCTCCGAGAATACACTCATAATTCACAACCACAATACAATGCCCTCATATATACAAGGGGGTTGCCTTCTAGGGCAAAAAACCCTAATCTAAACATAACTTCTACCGTTAGATCATTTGCCTAATGAACGGCTCAGATTGACTAGAAATTACTATACTTTTACAAGGCAATTTTACATCTATTTTTAGCCGGCAGTGATTAAATTTCGGGCGGCGTTGCCGCCCCTTTTAAGGTACAGGGTCCAAAGCTGTGATACAAAGTAAACAAGATAATCAGGCTCCACACCCAACAATCTCCCACTTGGAGACTGATTGTAGCAACTCCATCGCTGCTTCATTTGCTGGACAATGACTCCTCTTTGGACATGGTTGTTCCTCATCTTCATCGTCATCCTTGAAGACCAATTGAAACTGAGCATGTTCTCAGTTTCTCCCTGGTTACAACTTTTGTTAGCATATCTACAGGATTCTGGCTAGTGTGTATCTTTTCCAGCTTCAACTCTCCATCTTCCAATACTGACCGTATGAAATGGTACTTGAGATGTATGTGTTTAGTCCTAGAATGAAATGCTGAGTTCTTTGCAAGATGAATGGCACTTTGGCTATCACTGTATAACGTGCCCATATCATGCTTCTTACCCAATTCATCCATAAACCTTTGTAACCAAATTATTTCTTTACTAGCCTCTGTAGCAGCAACATACTCTGCTTCTGTTGTTGAAAGTGCAACAACACTTTGAATTTTTGAAACCCAACTGACAGTTGTTCCACCTACAGTAAATACATATCCTGTAGTGCTCCTCCTGTTATCTCTGTCACCTGCCATATCTGCATCAACATATCCCTGCAGAGCAATGTTTGAACCACCAAAGCATAATGCTTGATTTGTGGTACCTCTCAAATATCTGAGAATCCATTTTACTGCCATCTAATGTTCTTTTCCTGGATTATTCATGTACCTGCTTACAACTCCCACTGCATGTGCAATATCAGGCCTTGTGTAGACCATTGCATACATTAAGCTTCCAACTGCTTATGCATATGGAACTTTAGACATATAATCCATGTCTTCTTGGGTCTTTGGGCACATCTCCTTACTAAGTTTGAAATGGCTAGCAAAAGGTGTACTAACTGGTTTTGCATTCCGCATATTAAATCTTTTCAACACCTTTTCTATGTACTCATTCTGAGACAGTGTTAATTTGCGATTTTTCCTGTCTCTAGTTATCCTCATACCAAGGATTTGTTTTGCAGCTCTCAAATCCTTCATTGCAAATGAATTTGCCAATTTTCTTTTGAGCACATTTATTTCCTGCATGTTAGACCCTGCAACAAGCATGTCATCTACATACAATAACAATATAATATAGCTGCCATCATTTTTCCTTTTCAGCTTTTCAGATAAACACAATGATCAGAGTGACATCTAGTATAACCTTGTTCAGACATAAACTTGTCAAATTTTAGATACCACTGCCTTGGAGCCTGTTTTAAGCCATACAAGCTCTTATTTAGCATGCACACTAATTTTTCTTTCCCTTTAACCTCATATCATTCTGGTTGCTCCATATAGATCTCTTCCTCCAAATCTCCATGGAGAAATGATGTCTTTACATCTAACTGTTCAAAATTTAAATATTTCGCTGCTACAAGGCTTAAAATAGTTCTGATTGAAGTCATCTTAACAACAAGAGAAAATATTTCATCAAAATCAATACCTTTCTTTTGTGCAAACCCCTTCACCACAAGTCTAGCTTTGCACCTCTGTTTTCCTCCATCTTCTTCCTTCAACCTGTAAACTCATTTATTCTGCAATGTAGTTTTACCTGCAGGCAACCTGACTAAGTCCCAAGTCTGGTTATGCATTAAGGAGTCCATCTCTTCTTCCATGGCTAGCTCCCACTTCTTCCTGTTTTCAACCTACATTGCTTCTTCATAACATTCGGGTTCACCAGAATCAGTCAACAATAAATAATATAATTACAGAGAGTATCATTCAGGGGGTCTACTTATCCTGGTAGATCTTCTAATACCACTTTCAGGTGTTTGAGGTTGTTGTTGTTGTTGTGGTGGTTTCTGTTGTTGTTGATTATTATTATTTTCAGGCACCTTTACTTTTTCTGTGATCTCATCAAGAACTGTGTATTCTTTTTCCTATTTCTTTTCCTGCAACTGATTCTTATACAAGACCTTTTCATTGAATA
Organism: Pinus albicaulis; assembly: GCA_034641835.2. NCBI lineage: Eukaryota > Viridiplantae > Streptophyta > Pinopsida > Pinales > Pinaceae > Pinus > Pinus albicaulis. The sequence continues at coordinate 4,112 of JAXQQM020071379.1, read as the reverse complement.
TTACAACTCTACTCCTAATGATTTTGTGATTTTCATAATCATATAAGCGATAACCAAAATCATTAACACCATATCCAATAAAGGTACATTTCTTTGATTTTGCCTCAATCTTTGTTCTATTTTCTTTATTAATATGGACAAAGGCCTCACAACCAAAAGGCTTTAAAAAGAGTAGTTTACCTTTTTACCTGTCCATGCTTCCTCTGGAATACCACCATCCAAGGAACTTGAAGGCCCTCTGTTTATTAGATAAACAACAGTATCTACAGCATCTGCCCAAAATTGTAAAGGAAATCCCGCATGCAATCTCATGCACCTTGCACACTCCATGATTGTTCTGTTCATCCTTTCTGACACACCATTTTCTTGTGGTGTTCTTGGAACTGTCTTCTCTCTACGAATTCCATGCTCTGAACAGTACCTATCAAACTCTTTGCCGCAATATTCACCTCCATTGTCTGATCTGAGACACTTCAACTTCTTTCCTGTCTCAATCTCAACCAAAGCTTTCCATTTCTTGAAAGTATCAAATACATCAGATTTATTCCGAATACAATAAATCCATGTTTTTCTAGTTGCATCATCAATAAAAGTAACATAATAACGAGAGCCACCGAGAGATGATACCTGAGCAGGTCCCCATACATCTGTATGCACAAGCTCCAATTTTTCGCTCTTCTTTTCTTTCCCAACTCTGAGAAATCTGACTCTCTTCTGTTTTCCATAAATGCAATTCTCACAGAAATCCAAATCAACATTGTTCAAACCTGGCAACAAATTTCTTGAGTGAAGAATCTTCATTCCCTTCTCACTAATGTGTCCGAGCCTATGATGCCATAATGCTGCATCTGCTCCTTTGGAAGTTAAAGCATTAACAGAGTTAGAAATACCATTGCATAAATATAATGTGCCAACTTTTTTGCCTTTTGCTATTACTAGGGCTCCTTTGGTGACCTTCCAAGTTTTATCCGTGAAAGTTGTCACACAACCTTCACCGCCTAACTGCCCTGTTGAAATCAGATTTTTCTTCAGATCTGGAACATGCCTTACCTCCTTTAGTATCCATTGGTTTCCATTCTGTTGTTTTACAAGAAATTTACCCGTTCCAACAATTTTACAGGGTTTATCATCACCTAGACGAACTTGTCCAAAATCTCTTTGAACATAGTCATGAAAATATTTCTTATCAGGTGTGGCATGGAATGAAGCCCCTGAATCTACAACCCAATAATCAGTAACATTTTCGAAAGAAAGAATCAAAGCATCTTGTAACACATCACATCACCTGTCACATTTGCTTCATGATTGTTTTCTTGTTGTGTGTCTCCTTCTTTTCCCTTCCAAGATCTACAATCTTTCTTTAGGTGTCCTTTTTTTCCGCATTTCCAGCACACTATCCCCGATCCAGACTTGGATTTGACTTTCCTTGATTTACTGCGATATCCCGAGCTCTTTCCTCTTTCCATTCTTCTTCCCTTAGACTTTGCACTCAAAGCATTACCCGATGTCTCACCGAAGCTTTTCCATCGCATTTCCTCACTAAGGATAGCACCGACAACATCATCAAACTTTAAAGTACTAGATCCAGAGACAGAGTTACTAATGGCCATAAATAAACCATTCCAACTTTCTGGCAATGAGCACAGAAATAAAAGAGCCCTAACTTCATCATCAAAGTTTACCCCTACGGAACTTAACTGACTGGTAACTGTATTAAAATCATTTAAATGGTCTGCAACAAGTCCACCTTCCGACATCTTCATATTAAATAATCCTTTCATAAGAAATATCTTGTTTGAGGTCGAGGGTTTTTCATATAGTTTCGCCAACGCCTTAATTAAACCCTCTGTTGTTGTTTCCTTTGAAATATTGAAGGCTACCGATGCCGCAAGGCACAACCATACTATTTCGAGTGCCTTTCTATCGAGAATATCCCATTCTTCGTCTGTCATAGTCATCGACTTCTTTGTTTTTCCACTCTATGGTAGGTACATATCTTTCTGATACAGATAATCTTCCATCTGCATCTTCCACAGCGGGAAGTTTTGGTCGTTAAATTTCTTGATCCTAAATTTACCATCTTCTGCCATTGCTCCCACTTGAACCAGGAAACCCTTCTTTCCTGCGAGTTTATCAGCCAAATAGACCTTCGACTCTGATACCAGTTGTTAGAAAATTAAATATTATAGAGCAATGAAACACATAAAATATGCGGAAAACACAAGCACACAAAACACATAAAACTAGAGAGACATAGATATACGTGGTTCACCCAGTTTGGGCTACGTCCACCCCGAACAACCAGTCCTTCCTTTCTATTATCCAGCAAAATGAAGAGACACAACTTATAGCAGATCTGCTGTAATATCCTATGTTCTCTCTCACAGTCTCCCTCTCTGTTTCTCGCTCTGAGAATACACACACAATTACACAGCTGCAATACAATACCCTCATAAAAGCGAGGGGTTTCCCTCTAGGGAAAAAAACCCTGAACTAAACATAAATTCTACCGTTAGATCATCTGCCTAATGAATGGCCCAGATTGACTAGAAATTACAATAATTTTACAAGGCAATTTTACATCTGTTTTTAGCTTCAGGGGTGTTGCCCCCGAATTCCCCCACCAGGGGGGGGGCTCCATAAAGTTGCAGCCGCCCCCCCTGGACCCCCCGGGCAGTGTTTAATTATGGGCAGCATTGCCACCCCCATTAAGGTACAAGGGTCCAACGCTGTGATACAAAATAAACAAGATAATCAGGCTCCACACCCAACACTTTGGAGAAGGTGAATGAGGAAGGTTTATTTGAGGAAATGATTCGTGTGAAGAGGATGAAACAAGGCTAGTGGAGGGTGATGGAGGTGTGTGAGGAGGAAATTGAGATGATGATGGTAGACTTTGCAGAGGGATAGGCTGTGGAGTTGTGAAATCATCATGGGCGATGAAAACCTCCCATGGGATGCCTTGTTGTTCTAGTTGGTGTGATACAATCACTTTGATGAGGGAATGATGAAAAAGGCTTGAAATTTGTTGGGATGGAGGCCTCTTTTGCATGATGGAAGAAATTTTCTCAATACTTTTACAAAGGTAGTAGGGCACATGTAGCAGTTTGGTTTTGGTGAAATTCATGAGGAGTCTTATGTGGTAGGAATAGACTCTAGAGAACCCACCCTCACAGGTGAAGTATTTCATAATAATCTTCATTAGGAGAGTATATCTGTCCAATAGATGAGAGAAGGGGAACATGGTTTTTCAATCAACTTGACAACTTGGTTTCAAGAATGGGTGATAGTGGCTTAGGTCCAGATGCATTTGTTTGAACCACCCTTCTCCTATGCAAGGTATTCCATTGGCCATAGAGATGGCATTGGTGGTCAGCTCAAACTTCACCCCAGCTAGGTGTACTTGGTGGTTATGAAGGTTTAGGGCAAAGAGCTTGGTCAACTGAGGGTGACTCTGGATTTTTTGTACTTTTCTACAAAATCCATAGCATCCTAATTCTTGAAAACATGAAAATATAGTAGGAGAGGCTATCAGCTCTTCATTGCTTATAGGTTCAAACCTATTTGGCTTCCCACCCTTCCTCTGCTGCCCTTTAGGCCTTTGTTTTGTCTCACCACTGTCAAAATTATCTTCTTTAGACATTTTTTTTTTTTACCCCTGCCTCAAGATCTTTAACAAGAATTAACACTGCTTGTGGAATGATGTGAAAAGGGTAGAGGAGATGGTGAGGTTGCAATGATGTTAATGGTTCAGCAATGTGGAGAACAAATGTTCTTTTTTAGGGTTTTACTTCTTTCTCTAAGCTCAACCTCCAATTTTCTTTATAATCATACCCTTAGAAAAAAAAGAATATGAGGGAAAAGCTCAAATACCTCTCAAATTATCTCCACAACTAAAAAAATTGGCTCAAAACACCTTGTGGGCAGGTCGGGCGCCTCCTGAACGTGCCTAGGAAGAGGCTACATGTTGTTGGCAGGAGCACAGCACACTGCCTCTCGGGCGATCCTGAACGTGCCTGGGTAGAGGCTGCACGCTGTTGGTAGGAGTGCAGCACAGTGCCGGGCCTCGGGCGGAGGCTGCACGATATATCCTTTCTACAGGCACACAACGA
>JAXQQM020087773.1:0-33549 GCA_034641835.2 Pinus albicaulis | reverse complement strand
ACATCGAAATCCTCCGATGTATGTTTCTTTCTGTCTCGGGCTGGGTTTCGCCTCGAGCCCATCCGTGAAGTCACATAGCTTCACCCTCATCCGATCAGTTCGTACCATGATCCATATCCTGATGTGCCTCTGAGATATCTCAATACATTCTTGCCTGCCTTCCAAAAGAGCTTGGTAGGCTTAACCATAGCTTGTGAAAGTCGGTTAACAACATAGCATATGTCGGGTCGTGTATTGACTAGATACATAAGCGACCACACCAACTATCGATAAACAGTGGCATCGACTACCTCTGCCGATGTAGCATCCTCTTTCCTCCAACCACTAGGAAGAGGAGTATCAATAGGCTTGCACCCATGCATGTTGAACTTCTCCAGTATCTCCCGGGCATACTTTCCTTGAGACATAAACAATCCATCACTGCGCTACCAAATTTCCAATCCTAGGAAATAATGAAGGAGGCCCAAGTCCTTCATCTCAAACTCCTTTCGCAAGATCGACTTCCTCGTACGGAGAGGGAGAACAGCCATCACCCGTCAAAATCAAATAATCTACATAAAGTACAATGATCAACAACTTACCCTCCTCACTTATCCACAGTTCTGATCCGCCCACTCGAGAATCCAAGTCCGGTGAAATAACGGTTTCATCCGTGTGTACCAAGCACGGTGCTTGCCAACCCATACAGTGCTCTCTTGAGCTTGCACACATGCGACTCGCTGTTGAATATCTAAAAACCTTTGGGCTGCTCTATGTACACCTCCTCTTCAATGATTCTGTTGAGGAACGCAGTCTTCACATCCATATGATGAATGTGCCACCCCATCTGTGCTGAGAGATCAAGAATCGTCCATATGGAAGAATACCTTGTTACAGGTGCAAAGGTTTCCTCATAGTCGATCCCCTCAATATGTGGGAAGCCCCGGGCAACAAATCTTGCCTTTTACTTCTGGACGCTCCCGTCAGCTACTTGCTTCACTTTGTAGATCCATCCCGAACTTACCATTGATTTCTCTTTCGGCCTTGGGACAATCTCCCATACATTTTTTCTGAAAATCGAATCATACTCTTCCACCATGGCATATACCCATGCAGGGTCCTCCACAGCTTCCTCGAAAGAGGATGGTTCTGTCACGATACACTTGCTCATCAGAGCCATGTATCCAGTATATTGGTCAGGTGACTATCTCTGTCTACACTGTGATGTAGGTGCTCCTACAATCTTCTCTGCATCAAGATTCAGTCGATGAGCTTCTATAGTGCGCTTCTGCCCTCTGATGGTTGGTGTTGAATGAGTGGTTTCTTCCACTCCATGAACCTCCTCTTGTGGTTGATCCACATCCTGAGGCTCATCCTTAGGAACTAATAGCTCCTCATTTGCATGCAAGTGTGGCTCCCTCTCAAGCAAACACTTCATGGCTTTCTCCTCATGAAATTTGATATCCCGTCGCACAACAGTCTTGCGACTGTCTGGCAAATACACACGATAGTTGTGGGGCTTATCAGTGTACCCCACAAATATCCCAACCTCTACAGTCGGCTCCAGCTTCTTCCTGGCATCCTTCGTCACATGAATGTAAACAGGTGAACCAAAAATCCTCAAATGGGAAATATCAGGCCTCTTACCAGAAAACGCCTCCTCGGGTGTACTCATGCCAAGTATCATGTGAGGACAACGGTTCTGCACATATACTGCAGTATTGCATGCCTCAGCCCACAAGTGTATGGGAAGGCCCTGATCATGCAACATCGCCCGTGCAGCACCCATGATCGTTCTGTTCTTCTGCTCAAAAACCCCATTCTGCTGTGGGTTATGAGGTGCTATGAGCTCTCTTCAAATTCCTTCTACACTGCAAAAGTCCTTGAATTCGCCAGAGATGAATTCACCACCATTGTCGCTCCTAAGAGCCTTCACCTGCTTCCCCGATTCTTTCTCAACTAGTGCCTTGAACTCACAGAACTTTGAGTATGTCTCGCTCTTCTTCTGCATGAAGAAGATCCAGCACTTACGAGAAAAATCATCAACAAATATCATATAATACCTGTGCTTTGCTGTCGAAGCTACTGAGAAAGGTCCACACACGTCTGTGTGAATTCTCTCAAGGATCGTCGTGGCGTGACTATCCTTCTCGTGAAAGGTGGCTTTCACAAATTTTCCCAAGGTACACCCCTTGCACTGATCTGACTGCGAAAGAGTGCCTTTAGGAAGCCCGGTAGAAATCTGTTGTAGTATCTTCAAATCTCCATGGTGAAGGTGGCCCAATCTCTGGTGCCACAACTCGCCATCATCCGGGCTCACCACTCCTTCTGCCTTGCCTGCCATTGCTGCGCAGCCATCTACCTGCAATTGATAAAGGTTCTTAACTCAAACCCCTATCCTGCGGGTCTCACCAGTTGTCTTACTACGCAGGAAAGCCTTTCCCTTGCTAAAGACAACATCATATCCCTTGTCTTCTAACATCGCCACAAAGATAAGATTCTTCTTGAATCATGGAACATGCATCACTTCCTTCAATACGAAGGGTTTAACAGACTCCCTCTCAAAGGAAATGGTATTGATACCGGTCGCACTGTATCTACCATCATTGCCCATCTCGATGTGCACTCCAAGATCTTTCTCATCCAGATCAGTAAACAAATCTTTGTCTCCGGTCATATGAAAAGACGCACCACTGTCAAGAAACCACACTGAACCCATCACAATCATGAGACCAAGGATAGATCGGGGAAAAATCCCGGCTCAAAGCTGAGCTAAGGCCTCTCGGTGAATCCAACGACACAACTTATTTTTCTTCTTCTGTGGACAATTAGTGGCGTAATGTCCGTGTTGGTGACAGTGAAAGCACTTCGCCTTGGACATGTCCTGCTTCTTGCCTTTCACACCGGATTGAGAAGCATGCTTCTTGCTCTTCCCCTTCTTTGCTTTGGCAGCCAAAGCGCAATTTTCTTCATCATATTTCTTTGATGAAGATCCGTCCCTGGTACTTCGCCTTATCTCCTCTTGCACAAGATCCGACCAAAGTCGCTCCCATCCTGGCAATTTCTCCCGACCATTGACAGAGTCCTGATAGGAATGCCAACTCTTCGGAAGCCCAAGTAGAGCCAAGCTCACCAAGTCCTCATCATCAATAGTCACCCCCACACTTCCCAGCTCATCCCTGCATTGGATGAACTTCGTGAGGTACTTGGGCATACTGTCGCCTTTCTCCATTTTTATGTTTATGAGTTTATCCTTGAGCGCCAACTTCCTCTGGTCGCTCTTGCTTTGAAATAAATCTGTCAAAGCTTTCCACATCAAGAATGGAGAAGCCTTACCATGAAGGTTGGATACTATGTGATCCTTCACACCTTTCAATAGAATCCTTCGACACTTTGCTATCTTCTTTTTCCATGCGTCAAGTACGACAACATCGTTAGAAGTAGGCTTTGGAATTTCTGCATCTATGAACTCCTTCAACCCATTGTCATCCAGCACCGCCTCCATCCTGTCCTTCCATGCAATATAATTCGAGCTTCCCTCAAGGGCATACTCCAATCGGAATCCTTTGAAAGACATCTCAACTTCGACACCAAGAAAACACTGCTACAAATTCGAATTCCACCAGCACAAAACTCAACCGCTTCAATGTTTTTCAATTGCTCCAATGATCAATATCGCTCCGATACCATGTATAAATTTGAATAACTGTTAACATTATTCAGGGGTCTCCTGATACACTGTTTAGCTTCATGCACAATACAAAATATCTTTACCATACAAGTGATCATTACATGCGGAAATAAAATCAATTGCATGCACACATTAAAACCATAAACATTCACACATATGAACACGGTATTTCATGGGAAAGCTTAAAGTTGAAGCCCCAGAATATCGTATATTATATGTCATAGAGATCATGTAACAATCATCATACAAAGCTCCTCACAAGCTCCCAGCACAACCTCCAATTGCTACACACTAATCAAGCTAGATCTAGCAAAATAAATGCTCCAATCTCTGCCACCAGATAGCCAGCCTCTATTGCGTAATAAATGTTGTAGGATGGCTCATAAATAACTTTGAACCACCTGGCTTGTACTGTGCAATCATCATGGACTTCTCCAATCATTGGTTGTTGCAAATATGCAACAGTATAGTCATAACTGATAGTTAACCTACTCTTTCACCTATCTCTTCACTAGACTCCACTGAAACTGTCCATGCACTGAAGTTAACTGATGTATTATCTAGTTGATTAATGAGTTTATAATTAGTGAATTAATTAATAATTAATTCACACCACTTTTCACTAGTGTATTAATCAGATAGACTAAATACAACTAGTTCAACTATGTTTAGATTAGTTAAACTGAACACAACTCCATTAAATCCTCAATCAACTCCACCAAACTCTTTCACATGAGTTCTAACTGAAGTATCCATGCAATAGCTCCACTTAACCCTCAGGAATAGCGTAATTCCTTCTGTCAGCTCCTGTGCCACATCGTGCATGAAGATGCTCAAAGAGAATAAGATAATGTTTATAGTCCAAATATTATTAAGAGCTAATAATATTAGACATATCTACTTTTAGACTAGAAATCTAAAAATAGATTCCACCTAATATGTCTAAAAATAGAAGTCCATATATTTTTCCAACTTGACCAACCATCCACAAATAGCATCCTACAACTCATAGAATATGATCGACATGTCTAAAAATAGACTTTGCGCCAAAAATAGCCTGCGGGCCCACTTAGTGAAGGCGACTTCTTTCCACTAAGCTCATCATATTGTTGCAATCTCAACAAATTTCAGATCTTGGTTCGCAAAATTTTGGGAGATACGATATGGAGAAGTTAGGGTTTTTACAGGCTCCCAAATTTCAACTAAAATAGGTCATCGTGGAATTTTCACTATAACTTTTCGTATACGAAGTTTTAGAAGCTGAAATATTTAAAGTGCGGAGCCGAAATCCTGAGGAACCTCCTGTAAAAATTTTAGATCTTGGTTCGCAATATTTTTGGAGATATGATATGTGGAAGTTAGGATTTTTTCAGGCTCCTGAATTTAATCTCAAAGAGGTGACCGTGGCAAAAACATCATAAATTTCTCTTTGACCGTCGGATTGGGATTATATAAAAAATGGATGCAAGTACACAGACTGTAGTTTTCGGTATATCAATTTCAGAGCTGAAGGAGGAAACAGTGACACGTGGCAAGTTGTACAAGTTCGCTCTACTGAACTAGTCCATAATTAGGTCATCGTGGGAGATTGGGCATAACTTTGTATTGAAGAATCCAAATCAAGTCATACTTATGGCATTCGAACAAAGATTCAAAGGGCTACTTTAGGGTCGAATTTCAGATATTGAAGATCCAAAACAACAGAGATAATTTAGTTTCAATATCGAGCTCCTCAAAAGCAAGAAAAAAGGTGTGTATTTTTTTCGAATTACATAAGTCTCGTTTGAAAAAAAAATAGTTTGAATTTATTCCAAGGGCATATTGAAGAATAGATATCAGTATTGGGTTCTAAAATGCCCCCTAGAAAGAATTCAACACCAATTAAGCCTTCAGAAGGCTCTACTATCACTCATGAAGACGAAGAAATACAACATGAGATATCAAAATTACAAGAGCAAGTGCACCAAATTTCACTATCGCAAAGAGCAACAAAAATGAAATGAAAGTTTTGAAGAAAGGCGTAGAAACTAAGATGGATGATTTGAAGAAAGGCGTGGAAGCTAAGATGAATGGTTTGGAAGCTAAGATGGATGGCATGGAAGTGGGCATGGAAGCTAATATGGATGGCATGGAAGCTAAAATGGATGACATGGAAGCTAAGATTGATGAAAAAATGAAAGACAACATGGAAAACATGAATAATGATCTAAAAGTAGACATCGAAGGTTTGGAAAAGTTGATACAAAAAATGTTTCCTAATGGAAAAAAGATAGTAGAGGAAACTCATGATGAGAAAAAAATAAATGTTAATCATGATTTCATAAACTCTAATGTTGGATGGAAGAACCACCATATTCCAAAGATGGATATGAGGAAGTTTGATGGCAAGGATCCCGTAACATGGATACTATAGATGGAACTTTATTTTGATCTCAATAATGTGCAAAACACACAAAAGTTACACATTGCAACTTTACATTTAGAACAAAATACATTTGTATGGTATCGATGACTTTGCTCCCGTAAAAAAATTGTCACTTGGTCAATTTTTACGGAGGAAATGATAGCACATTATGAGGATACAAAAAGAAACACCTTCTTAGCCAATTGATAAATCTCAAACAAAAGGGTTCAGTGGTGGAGCACATTGAGGACTTCCAAAAATTGAATATAAGGGTAACTGGTATTCTAGAGGAACACAGGATTGATGTCTTCATAGGGAATTTAAAGGATAACATCCAACATGAAGTTTGTGTTTGGGAACCTGATTCATTGAAAAAGGCATTCAGGTTGGCAATAAAATTTGAATGTAAAATTATGGCAACAAGGAAGCCTACCGCTCACATATATAAAGATGGAAGTGTTGCTACTCCTATACTTCTACAACCTACAAGGTTGACACCACAACAATTGGAAGAAAAAAGAGCAAAAGGGCTTTGCTACAGTTGTGATAGAAAATACACTAAAGGTCATAAGTGTGCTGAGAAGAAATTATTTTACATAGATTGTGAAGAGGAAGAAGAAAATGAACAAGAATCTTCAAAAGAAGAGGATATACACCATGAACCAACCCTTGAAGAGGAAGAAATGAGTCTGACCAAATCGTGTAATGCATTGGCAGGAATTATCACTCCTCAAACTCTCAAGATAGAAGGACATATCAAGAAGAAAAAGGTAATAGTGTTGATTGATTCGAGTAGTACCGATAATTTTATTCATTGTAAGGTAGCCAAGGAATTGAATTGTTTCCTATACCCAGCACTAGAATGTCAAGTGATGGTTGCAAATGGAGGAACTATAAATTGCTCTAGAAAATTCCATAATATCAAGTTAACAATGGGGGAATATGTATTGGATAGTCCAATGCTTTCCATTCCCATGGGAGGTGCTGATGTTGTACCAGGAGTACAATGGTTACAATATTTGGGGACGGTAGCGTTTAATTTTCAAGAAATTTTATTTATTTTTATTTTATTTTTATTTTTATTTATTATTATTTATTATTATTTTTATTTATTTTATTTTATTTATTTATTTATTTTTTAATTAATTAATTAATTAATTAATTTTTTAATTAATTAATTAATTAATTATTGAAATTAAATTTTTTTTTAGAAGGAAGGAACTAGGAGTACGGGGTATCACAGGGAAGCCAGGAAGGATAATAAGCTCTAATGTCATGACAAAGCTTCTAAAGAAATAACAACGAGGCGTAATTGCACGATTATGCTCACTAGAAGTTCCGACATCAAAATCATCTATTTCTGCAGATCTCCAACAAGTCTTGGACAATCATTCCAAGGTGTTTGAAACTCCCAAAGGACTCCCACCTATTCGTGATCATGATCATGCTATTCATTTGATTCCAGGAAGTGTTCCTCCAAACATCGGGCCTTATATATATCCTTACTTCCAAAAGAGCGAAATTGAACGTATGATTGCAGAAATGTTAGAGGCGGGTATAATTCAACCTAGTCAAACTTCTTTCTCTGCTCCTGTAGTATTGGTACACAAGAAGGATGGATCATGGCGAATGTGTCTGGATTATAGGGAGCTCAATAAGCTCACCATTAAAGATAAATTTCCCATTCCTATGATTGATGAATTATTGGATGAATTGCATGGAGCAATTTATTTTACCAAGTTGGATCTTCGTTTAGGATATCATCAAATTAGAATGAAGACTGAAGATATTCCAAAAACAAAATTTCGAACTCATGAGGGTCATTATGAATTTTTGGTCATGCTTTTTGGCCTTACCAATGCACCTTCTACATTTCAAGGGTTGATGAATTCCATTTTCAAACCCTTCCTTAGAAAATTTGTGCTAGTATTTTTTGATGATATACTAATCTACAACAGGTCTTGGAAGGATCACGTTCAACATGTTGACAGGGTGCTAAAACTATTGCAGGAGAAACAATTATATGCAAAAACATCCAAATGTTTCTTTGGAGTACAAGAGGTGGAATATCTGGGTCATATTGTATCTCACGAGGGTGTTAAGGTAGATCCTAACAAAATTAAAGCCATTAAGGAATGGAAAGTCCCCACAACCATAAAGCAGTTGTGAGGATTTCTCGGGTTAACAGGGTATTATCGCAAATTTGTTAAGAATTATGGGAGAATAGCAGCACCTCTAACAACATTATTGAAGAAAAATGCATTTTCATGGACTCCTGAAGCAACTAAGGCCTTTGAACATCTTAAAGAGGCATTGTGCCTAGCACCGGTCTTAGCTACGTCAGACTTCACAAAAACCTTTATTGTGGAATGTGATGCCTCAGAAAATGGAATTGGTGCTATTTTAATGCAAGAAGGAAGACCCATTGCTTTTAAAAGTCGTCCAATCAAAGGAAAGTATTTACAGAAAGCTATTTATGAGAAGGAAATGTTAGCAATACTACATGCACTAAAGAAATGGTGACCTTACCTAATGAAGGTAAAAACTGATCATGATAGTCTTAAACACTTTTTGGAACAAAGACTATCTTCAGAATAGCAGAAAAAATGGGTCACACAGATGTTGGGTTATGACTTTGAAATAATCTACAAAAAAAGGGAAGCTAAATGTTGTTGCAGATGCACTCTCAAGAAAGAATGAAGAGGTGGAAGCATTGCTTTGTGCTATTTCTATTATCTAATCAGATTGGATAACCGAAGCAAGGGATGAATGGAAGAAGGACGAAGAAGTGTGGACACTCATTCAAAAGTTGTAGCACGATCCTAGTACACCTAATACATTTAGTTGGAAAAATGATTCTTTTTTTTTTTACAGTAACAGTTATGGGATGATTATATTCAACTTGGCTGGAATGCCAGAAATTTGATTACATTGAGGGTGTCTATATTCTGTTGCCCCTCATTGCTGGAATTTGGAATGCAGCTACCCTTTGAGAAATTTCTGCTTGCAGAGATAACTATATATTCAATTTCAGATATTTTCCCTAACTTGAAAATGCAAACAAATTGATTTAGGAGAAAGCAGTAATACATGAAAACAATCAGCTTATGGGATAGGTTCCCATGTTTCTTCTTCGCCTTTTAATTTGACCCCAACAGGAAGGAGGGCTGCTTTGTTGGCCTCCCTGTCCGCCTCTTTATTATTGTTTCTAAGCACATGATAGTAGTTCAGCTGTAGAAAGAAGTTTTCCAGTCCCTTGATTCTGGCAATCAGTCTTGCAAATTTAAGATCCGTGGCTGGAGAGTTTGAGATCATGGCATTTATGATGATTTGTGAATCTCCAATAATATTAGCTTCCCTTATATTTAAATCCTTGAGGAGCTTAAGCCCTTGAAAGAGAGCTAAAGCTTCCGCTTGGATGCTGGATGAATGGCCAAGTCCCCAAGCATAAGTTTGAATTTTTTCCCCCAATGGATTTACCACAATGCCTCCCGCACCAGCTTTGCCTGGATTGCCCTTTGCTGCCCCATCAAAGAATAGAGAGTGTCTTGATTGAGATGAAATCCACTCTTGAAATTCAGTTTCAGCTTTTCTTAATTGCCAGGCTTTAGGAGGAGGAGCGTTACTCTCTGCTGTTTGGAATTGCAAATCAAGGGATGCCCCCCAGGAAATGTCCTGATGGCTGAGGTTGGAGTCGTCTTTTAAATCAATCAAGCACTCTTTCAGTTGACATTTAATCTTGATTTCTAAAAACTTTTGATTCTGCTCAGCATTTCTGAAAATTCTTCTGTTTCTTTCAAGCCAGATCTGCCAACAGATAATCTTTGGGAGGACAGCCCAAGCAAATTTGATGATCCGGTTTTTTGGAGGAGGACCAGGATACTTATACGCCCAGCCAGAGAAAAGATCAGCAGTGGAACGGGGAAGCGAAATGCTTGGATCCAGGTTGTGAATGAGGGAGAACCAAATCTGCTTAGAGAAGCTGCAGTCTAGCATTAAGTGGACAACGTTCTCTGCGTTTTCTTTACACAGATAACATCTGGAAGGGCCATGGAATCCTTTCCTTTGCAGAATGTCAAACGTAAGAATTTTACCATGGCAAAGAAGCCAAGCAAAGAAATCGATTTTGGGCCATGAGGGTGTACGCCATACACCATGCCAAGGTGCAGGATTGGGGGGAACGTGTGGTTTCTCGCTCAGTTTAGCATATCCCATGGAGACCACGTAGCCTTTAGCATTCAGCCCCCAACCTCTCGAGTCCCTTTTCCTTATATGCAAGGGCGCCAAACCATGAAGGAGACTGAGCAACAAGGTCCATTCGTTGAGCAAATGAGACGGCACAGCAAGACATTTCCATCCTGCCCAAACGGAATCATTCCACAGCGAAATGTTCCACAACGTTCGGAGCCCCTCTCCCTCCATCCAGCAGCGCAGCTCTCTAATGGGGGCCCTGTGTTCAATAGGATCCATGTTCATGATTCTGTCTGTCCAGATGTTAATCTTTTTCCCGTTCCCTGGAATCCAAAAGGAGTGCGCAATGACAAGAGGGGCAGCTTTTGCAACCAATTTTAGGAAGGACGAATTCGGCTGATGGATTACTTTGTCCAAACATCTGGATCGAGGACCTCTGAAATATTTTTTCCAGAGAGCCAGCTGAGCCCATCCTGGCTTGGGTGCAATGATCTTCCAGATGACCTTTGCTGCCATAGCTATATTCTGCTGACACAGATTTTTAAAATTCAGACCACCCTCCCACAGAGGCTTTGAGATGATTTCCCAGTTGATAAGGGGAAGCTTGTTTTCATTTTGTTTGCCACCCTTCCAAAAAAACTTTCTGATGTACTCCTCCATTTTTCTTAAAATGCTTATCGGAGCGAGAAGCACGGCAAATTGGTAAAGAGGGAGACTAGAGAGCACAGATTTGATAAGGATCGATTTGCCAGCAGGGTTGAGCCAGGAGTATCCCCAGGCTTGAATCCTGTTCCTGAATTTTTCAAGTTGCGGAAGCCAGTCTTTGCTAACAGGCCGTTTATGATAAACAGGAAGGCCCAAGTATTTGAAAGAGGTCCAAGAATAAGAGGCTGCAAAGCCCAAACATCTAGAGATTGCAGAGAGCAACCTGGGCGAGGTGTTCCAGCTATAGATGTGGCATTTGTTTTTGTTTAATACACTGCCTGAGGCCTCGCAGAATTCATCCAGGACTGCTTTGAACTTGGAGGCAGAGGAGAGAGTGGCAGCTCCCAATAACAAAGTGTCATCTGCAAAAAGGGCATGGTTTATGTTTTTAACCCCTCTGGCCACGCACAAGCTGTTGATATCTTGGTTTTGCATCTTTTTATCTAAAAGGAAGCTGAGGACAGAGGCTTGTATTACAAAGAGCAGAGGTGAGAGAGGGCACCCCTGCCTAAGCCCTCTCGAAGCTTTAAAAAAGTCGGTGGTTCTGCCATTTACTAGAGGAGCAATCCAAGGCTCCGATATGCAAGCCCGGGTCCATTTGATAAAATTTGCTCCAAACCCAAACTTGCTCATAACTTTTAGCAGAAATCTATGATTTACTCGATCAAAAGAATTAGCTAAGTCGAGTTTAAGAACTATACCTTGTTCTTTTCGCTGAAGACTTGAGTGGATTGCCTCTTGAACAAGGGTGAAGTTGTCCACAATCTGCGTTCCTTGGATGAAGCCTCCTTGGTTCTCCGGTATTATTTTAGGGAGAAAGAGCTTCAGCCTGTTTGCTATTACTTTAGTGATTATCTTGTACCCTGTATTGCATAAGGAGATCGGGCGGAATCTGTTGAAGTTGTTGGCACCCTTCTCCTTGGGGATGAGGGCTAAAAAAGCTGAGTTTGTGCTTCCTCCAATTTTCTGTGCGTTTTGAGATTTTTGGACCATTTTGAGAAGATCCTTTGCTACAATCAGCCAACACACTTGAAAGAATCTGGCAGAGAAGCCATCCGGGCCAGGAGCTTTGTCCGGATCCATGGAGTAGAGGGCATTTTTAACTTCTTCTGTAGTGACTTTAGCCTCAAGGATCTCATTCATGCGAGGGGAGATTGAAGGTGGAACAATGCCGAGCAGATCTGAGTAATGATCCGGATCCGTGTCCTCATTATACAAATTTTGAAAATGGGAAAAGGCTGCTTTCTTGATGTCCTCAAATTCCTTGTGGGTTACGTTGTCCTCCTTGATCTCAGCAATAGTGTTGAAACATTTTCTGGCCTATGCTTGTTTATGGAAGAAAGAGGAGTTCTTGTCCCCTGCTTTGAGCCAGAGATTTCGAGACTTTAGTCTCCAGTATTCTTCTTCTGCTAAACAGGCCTTGTGGAAGCTCTGCTGAAGCCGAGCCTCTTGGTCTAGAAGCTCTTATGTGATGATTGCATTCTCCATTTGAGATTGATGGGAATCTAGGGAAGCTTTAATGGATTTTCTGTCTGAAGCAGGGTTGGGAAGGGTTTTGGCCCAACGTTTTAGGGCCCCTTTCACTCTTCTAAGCTTTTCCTCCCAGACAAAGAAAGGGGATCCTTTGACTGGCTAACCCCAACAGTCCTTGACTAAATGCATGAAATCTGGTTCCTTGACTGAGAGGGGACTAAATCTGAAGGGAATAGGCCCCAGATCAAGATGGGCCAGGAGATCGAGCTTGATGGGCTTGTGATCCGAGATGCTGTTAGTGAGAATACTCATTCTAGGTTCTAACCCTAGCAGTAGAAAGGAGCTTTGGATGAAAAACCTATCTAATCTGGCAGCAATATGACCTGGGCCAGCTATTTTGTTAGACCAAGAGTACTTACCGGTGGAAGGTTTGACATCCAGCAAATCCCAGTCCTGCATAAGGTCCTCCGCCCATTCCCTTGCCGGATCTCGAACTGCGCTGCCTCCTCTTTTTTCAGACGGGTGAAGAGTGAGGTTGAGATCTCTAGCAATGATTATATTTTCAAGGTTTGCCAGGTCTGCTTGTTGTCTTATAGAATCCCAGCAGTCCTTTTTTTCCCCAACATTGACAGGAGAGTATACATTAAAAAGACAAAAAGTTTCTTTGGATTCTAGATTCTGCATTTTTAGCATCAGCCAATGTGTGTTGGTAACTTCATGTATGGCTGCAAATTTGTTGGCGTTCCAAAGGGTGCCAATCCCCCCCGAGGCTCCCCGGGCTGAGATAGCTTTTGCTTCGCTTCTAAACCAGAGTTTCTTACTTGCATGCAGGAAGGCTGCGTCTTCCAGCTTGGTCTCCTGGATGAGAAGTATGTCTGGAGATTCTGTTCTTATTAAACTTCTAATGGCTTCTTCCTTAACTTTGCTCCCCATACCTCTGCAGTTCCAGGAGATGACCTTCATTATTTAGATTTCTGGTGGACTCCCTTGGAGCCTTGAGATTGATTTTTCAGTATTCTAGGCTTGGAGGCAAGCAGCTTTTCCAGTGTAGGCTGGCTGCCCTGTAGCTTGTCTTTGAAGGTCTCCTGCTCTCTTTTTTCCCTGTCAGTTTTGCGTCCTCTTGTGGATCTCCTTACTGGGGTTTGGGATTCTCCTATTTCTCCTTCCTCCTCTGACTCTTCCGTTTCCTGTACTTCTTCTTCATCTTCTTGAGCCATGACTTTGGGGTCTTCAACCCTTGCTTCTTTGGGGGAACTTGAGGGAATGTCGTTACTTGGAGAGGCTTGTTTTTGGGTCTCGATCTCCTGAGTTGCTTCTGTTTGCTGGCTTAGAAGCACAAACTTGTTTTCTGATACTTTATTGGGAGGGGGGCGCTGGGCGTTGGCCTGAAGAGGGCCTTTCCCATGGGGTCCTCCTGATTTTTGTCCTTTGTGGTTGATCTTTGATCGTTTAACATGATTCCAGCCCTCTTCATTTCCTTTCTCTTGCTCTGCATTAGTTGGACAATTTCTGGCAAAGTGCCCATGAACATGACATTTCCTGCATTTGAATGGCAGCTGCTCATAGTCCAAGATCTGCACATGAGACCAGCTGCCAACCTTGATTTTGATTGCCTCTGGAAGACCCACCTCGAGATCTACTTCAACGCAGATCCTGGCACAGTCATATTGGTCCTTATTATTCGCCCGATCTATGAACTTCCCTAGGGTGTTGCCAATGTGCTTCAGAAAATCCCAGTTCCAGCAATGAACTGGGAGGTTCGGGAGCCGAACCCACACCGGTACAGCCTTGGGGACATCAACGGCTGGATCAAAGTCCGGTGTCCATTTGTTCAAGTAAAGACCCTGAGAGCCCATGAAGTACGGCCCATTTTGGAAGATCAGATCTTTGTCTTCTTTGCACGAGAATTCGAAAAGGAAGTACCCACGTCCGAGAAAGTAAGATGCAACACTTTGCTTGATCAGAGGGGCCCAATTCCTGTTGACCCATTGTTCAGTAGTTTTCGAGGAAGGCCAAAGCCCCTTAAATTGGCCAATTAAACCCCGCTCAGCTAAAGACAAAGCAACTTGCATGGGGGTTTCTGGAGGCAGAGAGATCTCAGGAATATCATCAATCTTCTTAACGAATTTAGAGGCTTCGCTCTTTGTCTTCCGGGGCATTCCATCAAGGAGCTGGTTGAAAGCAGCGATACAAGGCAGCAAAGGGGGCTCCTTGGGGGAGCCCTGCGACTCCATAGTCGAGAGGCTGCTGCAGAGCAGCCACGCTGCAAAGAGGTCAGCGCGCTCAGTGGGTCTCAGAGCCGCGCAGAGGAGGGGATATGGCCTTGGCAGGCCGCCGCAGAGGAGCCACGCAGGCCGCCGCAGAGGAATGCAGCGCGGGTTTCAGACCTAGCGCGCAGAGCGATCGCCTTGATTGGAAAAATGATTCCTTATGGTACAAAGATCGCTTATAACTTTGTAAGAATTCCCAACTAAAACAAAAGATTCTTTTGGAATTGCACACTTCTCCTTTAGGAGGACACTCAGGATTTTTAAAAACTTACCACAGGGTGAAGAAAGAATTTTTTTGGGATGGCCTTAAATCGGATATTCAAAATTTTGTGGCAGAATGTTTGGTTTGCCAGCAGAATAAAGCTGAGACAATTAAGACCATGGGTCTTCTACAACCTTTATCCATTCCAAGTAAACGTTGGGAGGAGATTTCAATGGATTTTATCACAGGTTTACCTAAGTCCGAAGGAAAGAGTGTCATCATGGTGGTAGTTGATAGACTTACCAAGTATGCACACTTTTGTGCATTATCTCATCCATTTAAAGCAAGTACGGTTGCTACTACATGTATGGACAGAATTCAAAAGCTACATGGAAGCCCAAGGGTTATTGTGAGCGACAGAGATCCCATTTTTACTGGAAATTTTTGGACGGAGTTATTTTCTTGTTTGGGTACTTAATTAGCTCATAGCTCATCTTATCATCCTCAATCTGATGGTCAAACTGAGATCGTAAATAAATGTTTGGAAGGATATCTTCGTTGTTTTGTATCTGATAAACAAACACGATGGGTCAAGTGGTTACCTCTTGCTGAATGGTGGTATAACACTTCCTTCCATACTGCAGCAAAAATGACCCCATTTATGGCACTTTATGGATATCATCCACCATCCATCACATCATCTTTAAGGGAAAATTTGAAGGTTCAAGCAGTGGAAGATCACATCGAGCATCAGCAAGAAGTTCTCCAACTCTTAAGGGATAACCTGAATTTGGCACAAAATCGAATGAAACAACAGGCAGATCAACATCGCAGCAAGAGAAGTTTTGATGTAGGAGATTGGGTATTTTACGGCTACAACCATTAAAACAAATGTCCCTCAAGCAAGCTAAGAAGGATAATAAATTATCGCCAAAGTACTATGGTCCTTACAAGGTGTTACAAAAGATTGGTACTATTGTTGGCAATATGATGCAGTGTTGTCCTTGATGGCTTGCTTGATGATGATGAGGTGGCAACCTACTTAATGAAGTTGTTCTTGATGCATTAATGATGTAAATCGATGTAAAATAAATATCAGCATGTGCAAGAATAATGATGAAAAGTGTGTGTCTTAAGGCATACGCGGGTTTGTCTAGGAGAAGTAGCGTATGCACGCGGAAAAGTACGTGCCAAGTCGCGTATGCTCAATTGTGCTCTAAATTTGTAAAACCAAGGGTTACTACCATGGTATTGACCCATTGTATTGAGCGCTGGGTTGTCTATTTGATCCCGTCCAGGAATACCATCGGATGAGATGTGGTTTTGGCTCATGGTATTGAAAAAGGGTAAACCTATATAAGGAGAAGAAAATCATTGTGCATGGTGTGCATGAGTCTGGGCTTTGATGAATACTTCACTCTAAAGTATATCTGTATGGGTGAACTCTGTTCCTAATTGATAGATCTGAATCTATGATGCTCCTATGAACATGATGAAGGCTCAAGATCTCTAGATCTAGAAATGGTGAATGTCAAGGATGATCTGAAAAGAAGTGAAGAAGACCTGGCGCAATCCTATTGAAGAGATTGAAGAAATCTGGGTAAGTTTATAGATCTGGTCTGTACTGCAAAGTTTATCTTTTATAGATCTATACGCAGGTTCGTTTCATGAAAAGCGCGTGCATACGCGGGTATGTGGAAAGAAAAGCGCGTATGTGCAGTTAGGGTTTTCTTTGGAAAATGTACTGAAGTATACGTGGGTTCGTCTTCTGGAAAGCGCGTATATACGTGGGTCTGATTAAATAAAAGCGCGTATGATTTCTGGTCTAATGGTTGCTGAAGGTTGAATGTGTTTCTGCATATCTATTCTGAAGTCTGGGTTATATCTGATATTCTAGTTACAGTGGTTTCACTGTTCTGTTTGATGCTTTGGGCAAAGGTTGTTTATTGACAAGTAAAGGGTTGTGTTGGAGCTGTTTGATCCAGTTTGAAAATTGATGAAACGTGGTCTGCAGTGGATCTGAGGGATGAAGCCTTCAGTATGAAAGTGGAAGCTTTCTGCCAGTAGAAGATGGTACTCATATCAGGGGGTAGTAGTTCCCTTCCAGGAGAGGCTGGAAAACGAGTGCAGGGGGTTGTAGCTCTCTTCCAGGAGAGGCTGTTAAACGAGAGAAGGTTGTAGCCTTCTACAGGTGGGTGCCTGCGTGCTGGTTTGAGTCTGCACCAGTACATGATTGTAAGAAGTTTTCTTAATAATAAATTTTGAAGGCTGAAACAAAGGCAGCGGTGGTTTTCTCCCGAATTGGGTTTCCACCTAAAAATCCTGGTGTTCATATGTGTTGCATATGTGTGATGATTATTCTGTTCTGTCTGCACCTGTTTACTGTTTCTGAAATATCTGATGAATGAATAATGCAATGATCTGAGTTAAGATTCGAACACATATTTAGATCTCAGGACATACGCGAGTTCTGTAAAGTATATCCGCGTATATATGCTAGTTTCCTTCAGTAAAGAGTGTATGGGTTTTTATAAAGGAAAAAGTAAAAGTTTGATTGTTTGCACTAAATACCGATTCACCCCCCCTCTCGCATTTTCCCCAACAACATACAAATTGGAGCTTCCTGCTTCTTCGCGAGTGCATCCAGTTTTCCATGTTTCATGCTTAAAGAAGGTTATAAGTGAAAATATTCCAGTTCAAACAATATTGCCAGAACTTGATGAGGAAGGAAAAATCATATTGGATCCTGAAGCAGTGACGAAAACAAGAACTCGACAACTACGAAATTGATCAATTTCAGAGTATCTCATCAAGTGGAAGAACTTACCCACTGAAGATTCTACATGGGAGGATGGGAATTTATACAGAAGCGCCCATAGCTGCTCAAGCATTGAGGACAATACTTTTTTGAAGGAGAGGTGCATGTTAGGTCCCTATATTAATAGTTTAGTCACTTATTGTTATTAGTGTAGCCCCCTTATTGTTATTGTTGTACCCTTGTAACCCCAATATTGTTATTATTGTGCCCTTACATTTTTATTGTTAGGTCGGCTAGGATTATATTGTGGGCCCATGGACTCCTATATATAGAAGGAGGTTCTGGTCATTTGTATCATCCAAGAATTGTTCATTTATGTAATGTATTGGAGGTTGCCCCCCCGAAGTGGCTGATTTCTAAGGCGTTGATCTCTCTTTTCTTCTATTTTTGGAGTTGGTTTCATAACATTTGAATTCCCCTTTTTTATATAATTTGGGGCATTTGGAGGTGTTAGAACAAAGTGATTTTTGAGGGTTCTGCCTCGGACATTTAAATGACATGCATGAAGGTTGTGACCTATTTCAACGAAAATGTTCCGATTGTGGAGAAGGGAAATTTGAGGTTGTCAAAATTTGTAGATATATGGCAAAAATACCTTGTAGGGTTATTTGATGGGGCTGCAAATCATAAATCATGTGGATGTGGGGTTTTCGTAATCAAAGCTCCCGGTACATATTTCCATTTATGTTGGAATGTTTGGTCGAGATCTAATAATAAGGTTGAGATTATCGCGCTATGAAGAGTTATTTTTTGTGTTAGGTGGTTGTTTGTTGATCACATAAAAGTATTTGGAGACTCTAACACAGTCATTAACTGGGTGCTAAAGAAAACAAAATTTGTGCCGCCCTTACTTATTAATTGGATTACACATATTAACATGTTGATTGATGCATTCCACTCCCTGACTTTTGAACATATCTACAAGGTGCATAATACCGTCGCAAATGCCTTATTAAAACATGGTGCAACATTCCACTTGGAGTGATCTCTTACACAACTTTCTGCATTAGCTCTCTTCATAAAGCAGGGAATATTCCAATGACACAAAATCTTAGTATTAAGATAAAGTCTATCTTTCCAATGACACAAAATCTTAGTATTAAGATAAAGTCTATCTTTTTTAGAATGGTTTTTTTTGTATGAAAATACTAATCTCAAAATTCTAAAAACTATTGTTTTATATAAATGTCAAGACATTTCTTAAACAAGATTATGTAGACACATTTTTGGGTATATATAGATATCAATGATAAGATAAAAGACATTTGGGTATATATAGATATCAATGATAAGATAAAAGACATCTATATGGAAATCAGAAAATTTAGCCAATATAAAAGACTTGAAATATATCAAAACAATATAGAAAATGTAAAAGCTTTTTTATAATAAAAAATTTGTTGTTTTTTTTCCTTGAAAGAAAATATTCAACTTATAACATTTGTCATAATAAATTTCAAATTCTATAATAAAAATAAAAATAAAAAATAAAATTTGGCCCACCCGGGGTGTACGCCCTTTAAATTCCAAAAGTCAAATTAACCGACTTCACATCGTCGAGACGTCTTCTAATTGAAGTTTCGTTTCGCTATTGATCGTTGCGCGCGCGTCAAGGGAGAATAAAGATGAAAATGCTTAAAGGGGGTGTTTTTGAAAGAAGGTTCTCCTGCGCCACTTGGAGAAGGGAGAGATGGAAAGTGCGGAATCCTGCGTCGTTCCACTGGAAATTGTCAGCGAAGAGGAGATGGCTTGGATTGAAGCTGCACTCTCAATTTCTTCTTCCCACTCCAACTCTTCCTCTGCTTCTTCTGAGCCACCACGGATCCAAATGATGACGGCCAATGATACTAATGAGAGCGAGAGAGCTTGTTTAAAGGCCGTTGACATAGACATAGAAGATTCCCCTCTGCATCGACACCGTCAACGAAGGGCCCTCTCCGTGACTGACATCACAGCTTCAGTAAGTACGTTTTCTCTTTTTCCTCTTGTCAATAAACATAATGAGAGCAGCAAATGGGTTAAGGAAACGGATTAGTTTCCCAGGCCATACCCCGAGGCAATTTACTGCTGACTTTTGAAATTGAGTCCAAATGTCTCTGAATTTTATAGCATAACCACCTGAAGTTTTAATATTTTACAAATTGAGGGGCACTTAGCCTTTTTCACTTCACAGACCCAAAATGTCTGTACTCTGGATTGTAGATATCATCTGCTATATGGCAAAGACATTGGACAAATTCTTAACTTTTACTGGGCTTTGATCTCATCTGCTTCTTGTGTTTCGTCGTAGCTGCTGCAGTTTTCTAGAGGTCATCCTCCTTCTAGTCCATCTCCCGAGCTTTTATTGGGCGTTTCAGAGTCTTCCAATTTTTTGAACTGCCACATGTACTTCAAGACTTCCAACTGCTGCCCAGCTCCCCCTTACTCTCTCAGTAGATGTTCTATGCTTGGAGTAACTTACTTCAATCTCAGCAATCATACAAATAGTTAAGTAAAATGCAGATAGAACATATAAGTGGATCTTATAGAAGACAATTCAGAAACAGGAAAAATGTGGTGGTGCGTTACGGCGGTCAACAGGATGCTTCAACCAGCAAAGTCTCCTTGGTCAGCCAACCCAGAATGTGTCACAACAGTCCTCCAATCAGCAAACGAGTCAACCCAAGTCAACTCCAAAAAAGTCAACGTTGTCCTGAAAAAGTCAATGCAGGGCAGCAAGCTAAAAGTCAACGCAGCAGCAGATTGGTCAACCCTTTGACCTCGATTTCTGTGCCAAACAGTACGGCCTTCCAAAATCGAACTTCTCACCAAATTTCAGCCCAATTGGACCATGCGTTGACCAAAGTCAACATTGGTCAAACCTTCTGCAAAACCCTAGCTGCAGCAACTCGTCCTTCAGCTCAGCCGTACAGAAATTCGTCCTTCTTCTCTTTCACACGTGTGGGCTGAACTCGTCCTCCAAGGAGCTCGTACTATCTCAGATGAGAGAAGAAGATGTGAGTTGTGTTGTGATGAAATGCTCTCCAACTTTGCCTGTATTTATATCCATCATTGGGGCGTGTGACACATCTGCTGGGGGCGTGCAACCTTAAGGCCGACCTGCACATATAATTTATTAAGAATAATAAATTCAAAATAAATGTTTTGCTCATTGGATTAAGACATATTATATATGGATTTTACACCTCTCCGAAAGAGGATTCCAACAAAAATATTAGCCTCTTAATCCGAGCATCATAACATGGAGTTTCGACCTAGTTGTCCAAATTTAACACCCTTACTCTCTCGAAAAGGACTCCAGCTCCATTCATTCAATCTTTCCTCCAAATTGTACACTCTTGCTTCCAGTCGTCAAAAAATTTCACACTGCCCTTTCTTAACACCTCTCTCCCCCTCACTTGATTCCTGTCAACAAAAAATCATGCCGCCCTCAATCAAAATATAACATCACGTTCGAATCATTGCAGGATGGTTGGACAAAATGCATTATTCTCCCTTCCTCGAAATGTGTGAGAGGAGTGACCCTGCGAACTATAGGACCATCCAGGTCAGCCCAGTATTTGCTAAACCCCTTGGAGAGATATTGGAATGGAAATCAACACATGGGAAGAGGAAGAGAGCCGAGGGTCAAGAAGAATTTCCTCGAAACACTCTACCATAGACTACTACGTCACTCTGAGCCGCATGATATAGGAAAATGCGACAGCAAGGATGCGGAGCTTTGGTACTGCTTCATAAAATTTCAAGAAGGCGTTTGATATTGTGCCAAGGATGAAGCTATGGGGATCCTTTTAGAGATGGAGTCCAAATGAGTGGAGTGAAGCCATCCACAATATATACGAGCAAGGAAGGGGAAAAAATCAGAACCAGTGAATGGTCATAGGGATGTTTAGCAGTGACGTGTGAAAGAGGGGTGCCGTCTCTACCCATCGTTGTTGGGATTCCACGTTGACAAACTAGAATAATGGATAAAATTAGAATGGAAGGGGGAAGAGTGAATATGGCACGGATCATTAGGACACTAGGCAACCTACAAGACCGGTTGCGAGCTGTTGAGAGCTTTTGCACACATGTGAGGATGAATGTGAATAAAAGTAAGACCCAGGCGTATTATTATTTTGAACTTTTTTTTTTCAAACAAAGCCAAAGCAAGTGCAGATCAGATTGGGAGGGAATAACTATAAGTCACTCAAAACTACAAATATTTAGGGCTGGAATATAATGAATGCTCCAAGGGGTTGGAAAGCATCTTCTCAGTACAAGATAGATTTAGTATAGGATTGGGATTCGGGAATACCTATTTCAAGCAGTCGTCACACCCCATCTTCTATATGGTTACAAGGTATGGGGCCTAGCATGACTAATACTAGAAGACCAGTTGTGAGGTTTGGAGTGTTAGAACTCCTTGCACCCTAGGTCTACTCCATGCTTTGGCTAGAAAACATAAACACGCTGAAAATGTCTAACTTTAAAAACTTTTACATAGCGGAATATACCGGCAATCAGATCAATGATAGTACACAAGAATTAATGCCCAAACTGATTTCTTATAAGTCCATGAATAAGGAAATCCACAGGGCTCCCTTACCAGGGATAGTGGTCCTTTCCAATCCTTTGACCAAAACACCTAGTGTTGAGGCTTTGTCCTTTAAGCCTTTCTTGCCCACATATCAACAACTACAACACTCTAAACACACAACTGTAGCAAACTAGGGCTTTACCAGCCCACTTTAAATAATCCAAATAGTAAACTGCTTACTTGGAAGTAGATTTTCTCCTTGCTGTAGCAGAAAAACCTCCTTTTCTATCCACAACAACCCTTTGCTAGTCTTACTGTAGCCCTCAACTTGTTCCTTCAATTGCTACAAGCCTTCTTAGGCCCTTAGCCTACTTCCTTAGACCCCCTTGCGTCTCGCTTCTTGATCCTCGACCCTCCTTGTTTAGCGCTATGGCCTGGTCCTAGGTCCGCGGCCAACTTGTTGTTCCAACACAGGCCTACGACCAGCTGTGACCTCTTTTATCGCTAACACTTGCGGCTCTTTTGTTCTAGCCGTTGTCAGCTCTCGGCCCTCCTGCATAGACCTCCACAAGATCTGCGACCTTCCTCCCTGGTTGTGGTCTCCTTTAGCTCTCCAAAAACAACCCTCCTGCGACTCCTTTTGTTGCATGTGGCTAAGTCACATCTAGCCTCACCACACAAGAAGAATGATACTTTGTCTTCTTGTATTTATACTTTTCCAAGGGGTGTGTCTCTTGGCCTTGCTAGCTGACTTGACACTTTAAGCCGACAATAATTAAATTATACTTATAAATGTTTTCCTTGGGTTCAACGCCCATTCATTTTGGTTCCAAAACCCCAAACTTGGGTGCAAAGCTCATTAACCAAGGGATTTTCCAACGGAAATATCTTATGAGCTATCGAATTTCAACACTCCCTCTTCGCGAGGAAGGTATTTCCACCTCTACCTAGAAGTGGCCTTGCTTTCAAATATGATCCACAACCACGGCCTTTTGGAAGCCCTGAATCTTCGAAGACACCATGCTCCTAGAAGCCTCCTGCATGGCCATCCAAACTATGACTCTCCTTGTTCCTAGAAATCTCCAGCTCCATGACTTTTCCTTGCATGGTCCTGACTTCCTTGCATGGCCATGGATTCCTTGTATGTGCCATGACTTTTCTTGCATGATCATGACTTTCCTTGCATGGTCCATGACTTCCTTGCATGTACCATGACTGCACTTGTGTGCACCATGACTTCCTTGTATGGTCTACGACATTCCTTGCACGCACTACGACTTCCTTGCATGATCCGCGACTTTCCTTCCATGGCCTAGAATACTCCACTTTCTCGCTTGAACCTGAAGGTTAGGCTTCCATTGGGCTGCTGACTCTCACTGAGCTTGCAATTTCCCTTTGAAGCCATACTCCCTCTAAGCCTACACAGCCTTCCCTTGGCTCACTCTGCTTTCCCTCTTAGAAAGTAACCACATGAAAGTCTATGCACATGCTGCAATTGAACTTGTGTCCTTTCAAGGTCAGTCTCGAGTTTCGGTTGAACACTTGGGCCTAATCAAACCCTAGACCACCACAACTCAACTCTACAAGTGTCCTTATCCTCCTAGGTCAAACACCTCATACGTACATGGCTCCACTGTTGGATGTGCAACTTTGTAACCCAATGAAGATACTATCTCACAAAACTCATCAAACTGTAATCCATATGAAGCTACCTCGTCTATGCCAAAGCATCTGAGCCGTCGCAACTTACTTTAACAAGTCAACGGAAGTCCGTCAACAATATCGACAACATTAACATATTGCTGTGCACTGAGTTCTCCACCAATCCGCCAAAACTCCCATTTTGCCACCCCAAGTTGCAGTAATCCACGAGTCCTTGTTTGAACATTTTGCTCTATGTCTCACAAGGCATACCTAGCCAACTATCTTGGCAATATTGTTGCTTCCTGCAACAACCTTGTAGCTCCCTCTTAGAGTTGCTATTTGTGCACTAATCTGACCCAAATGCTTTTCAAAGTAGCTTTGAAGCCATGTTAGAATTCCATGCACCTTGGGTTTGGTCTATGCTTTAGCTAAAACCAAAAACACACTGAAAATGCCTAACTTTAAAAACTTTTACATAATAGAATATACCAACAATCAGATCAATGATAGTACAAAAGAATTAATGCCCAAACTGATTTCTTATAAGTCCATGAATAAGAAAATCCACAAGGCTCCTGTACTATGGATAGTGGCCCTTTACTATTCTAAGTACAATGCCCAAATATCAAGTCATTCCTTTCACCAAAATACCTAGCGTTGAGGCTTTGTCCTCTAACCCTTTCTTGCGCACATATCAACACCTATAACACTTTAAATACACAACTGTAGCAAACTTAGGCTTTACCAACCCACCTTAAATCAACCAAACAATAAACTGGTTACTTGGCAATAGCTTTTCTCCTTGTTGTAGCAGATAAACCTCCTTTTCTATCCATAACATCCCTCCGCCAACCTTCCCGTAGCCCTCAACTTGTTCCTCCAGTTGCTATAGAGATTCTCAAGCCCTCGACTTGCTTCCTTAGGCCCCTACGGCTTGCTTCTTGACTCTCAACCCTCCTTGTTTAGCTTTGTGGCTTTCTCCTAGGATTGTGGCCAACACCTGTGCCCAACACTTGTGTCCCTTTTGTTCTAGCTGCGACTAGTTCTTGGCCGACCTTTTCTAGGCCTCGACCCCCTTGCACAAATCTCCACAGGACTTGCGGTCTTCCTTCTTAGTTGTGACTTCCTTTAGCTCTCCAAAGCAACCCTACTTAGCCTCCTTCCAACCACAAAAAATTCGACCAACCTTGCTGTCCTCAAACTTGCTCCTATGGCTCCTTTTGTTGCCTGCGGATAAGTCACATCTAGCCTCACCACACAAGAAGAATGATCATTTGTCTTCTTGTATTTATACTTTTCCAAGGGGTGTGTCTCTTGGCCTTGCCGACTGACCTGGGCCTACTTGACACCTTAAGCTGACAATAACTAAATTAGAATTATAAATGTTCTCCTTCGGTTCAAAGCCCACTCACTTTGATTCCAAAACCCCAAACTTGGGTGCAAAGTCCATTAACCAAACCAGAAAGCCCCAACAACTTTTCCAATTGGAGATAACTTATGAGCTACCGAATTTCAACATGGAGAGATTTTGCTCAAAGGTGAGGATGGACGTAAATAAAAGAAAGACCCAAGCATATCCTTTTTTTGTTCAAAGAAAGCCAATGCAAATGCAGATTTTTTTTGGTGGAGGAAATAACTAGGAGTCACTAAAAACTACAAATTTCAAGGGTTGGAATATAATGATTTCATCAAGGGGGTTGGAAAGCATCTTCTCACTACAAAATAGATGTATAATAACTCAAGTATGGAATGGGAAATATTATGTTATCTATTTCAAGCAATTGTCACACTCCATATTCTATATGGTTACGAGGTATATGTGCCTAACACAACTAAGGCTTGGTGGATTCCACTGAAAAGGGTGCAAAAGCACTTGATAATATGTGTCCTAAGGGCGAAAATCAACATTTCCTACATTGTTTTGTTTGCTGAAACATGCCTTTATCCCTTGGAGATGGAGGCACTTAGAACGTTGTTTCTGTGAGGTGTTGCTCTATTTCCTCCCAACTGCTTTTTCCGTACTCCCTACATCTTCCAATGCATTTGTCGTTTCAAGGTGGTGAGGTTGGATCATCCATATCTCACGTCACTTGAGATCATTATAATTTAGACTTGTTTTGCCTCATCAATCTTATTTAATTGCAAAATATATGGGGTAAATTGATCCCTTTATAAGCTAATCTATTAGCCACCTTATGAAGTTCCCTTCTAATACATGTAAAGGTTTTATATTCAAATTTTCAGGTTTTCAAATGCACCGAGTCACTTTGCCTTTTTAAGTTCTGAGATTGAAGGAGCCATTCACAATTTATATGTTTCATTTCGAATTGTCATAACACTTTATCCTTTAGATATTATTTGGGAATGCTAGGTTCAAACTTGTAATTGATGCATGTATGCATCATCTTTGGTATGTTGTTTGAATTGTCTCTTAGATTTCAAACAAAATTATTTTTTATGTTACCAAAAACAAGAAATGTTAAATGGAAATGGTACGAGAAATGGATTCTAGAGGTTTTGTATTTAAGAAATGGAGAGAGAAAAAACAATCTTGAAGAAGAAGAAGATCAAGAAAATAACACAAAATATTTTAATAACTTCAACGACAAAGGTTAGATGTTGATGTTTGTAGCTCGGGTAGGTACTTCTGCATAGGTCTATGTCTACAAGCATGCAAGAAGTTGCCCATGATCTCCTCGGAACATTTGCTCAAGTGTGAGCAAGTTGGTAATGTAACTTAGCCTAAGTTTTAACTTAGGAAAATCACATAATTATTACGTTGGCTAATTGAGCTAAAGAAACTTAGGAAAAGTAAAGTAAATTACTTAAGTGATTATGTTTTAATCTCAACCATTGATCTCAAGTGAGGCGAGATCTAATCTTGACCATTGATCACTTTGGAGATTAGGGTTAGGGTTAGGGATTTAACTTAGTGTAAAGTTATAAAAGCAAGGCAAGGGAGATGGGAAAAACACACCAAGCAACAACACGAGACATTGAGAAATGCATCTTAGTGGTGAGTGGAGGACTTCCATTTTAGTGTGTTGGGTTCGAGGAAAGGGGCAATAAGGATATCTATATCAACAAAGGAGGGCTTGATCAGCTGGATCAAATCCAGTGTTGTATGTATTTCCTTAGTTGGGCCATTATCAGAGGACGGGATCTCAAGAAAGTATGGATTGTTAATGAAAAGCTTTGATTGGGTAGAACCTGTGTGTCATTTTATGGGATTGGTTATTTCATCTTTGCTTTCGTTGAATGTTAAGAACTTATTTGTGTAATTTATTTAGTAGATCTGCAATTTGCTAGGTTAATGATTTATCGTGTGCGAGGTTTAATGGAAATCTAACATGGTCTCCGGGTGTAAACTTTGAAGAAAGACAATCTCTGAATCACAGATTCTAGGTTCGTACAGGATTGTCGGTGCTAGGTTTGACCGCAATCATACGATAAATAAGTTTTTAAAGGGGGCCGAAGTAAATTGGCCGAACAGTTATATCCTTGAAGTGAAATTTTTTTAGTGCCGAAAATCTATTTTGGCTAAGTTAGAGAAAGACATAACAAACAATTTTGTGGGGGCCGATTTTTTTTTTAAAGGAAAACCAACCTATCGAATTCATTGCCATATAGTAGAGAATATAGATCCATCACGTAGGGCAATCGTGAACACAACATGCTATCAGGTGTGGTTGGGATAGGGTTACCAGGCTGCAGTCAATGCTTGAGTACGTGGAGAGTAAAATGGCCGTAGTCGCCGAGGGCCACAACCAACCGACAGGGGATCCAAGACTCCACCGACAACAGGTAAAGCGATGACTGCAGAGATTTGGTTAGTGCTAGAGCAGTTACCAGGGGCTGTGGAATGGTAGTGCAGGGATCTTGTCGGGCCGAGCATAGATTAACACAACAGGAAAAGGTGGGCACAGACGCATGCAACATTCGGTGGTTGGGTTAGCTCTGGAGTGGTGGTAGCAGGGGGGTTCCATATAGTCTGTAAGGGAGATCAACGACATTTAGGATCAAGCTTTACATAAAAGTAATGGTTGAAAAAATTGTCGACAACTAGGATCAAGCTTTACGTAAAAGTAATAGTTGACATGAGGAGCAATGAAGAACAACTATGCAGGAGGTGTTGGCTGTAACAGGGTGGTGTAGAGGCGTGGATGACAAAAATCAAACTGTAGTTACGTGCAAAGGAGGAGTGTGATAGTAGTGTGGTAGGATGAGGCTACAAAACACGAAACAGGTCAAGGATGGATGTAGTCTAAGAGAGCGTTGTGTTGTACGTAAATAAAAAAAAGGTCGAGCTGTTGCGAGTTTAGGCTCAACTGCCCCAGGGAGTAGAGTGGTTGCGTGAGAATCAATCAACAATCGACAAAGGTTGAGTTGTCAAAAAGAATTTACCAACTAACAACTTGGAGAACGCTGTGGGTTTGAATGCAGTGCATAGGTGACAAAGACACAAGGAACTGTGGCGCACAAGGGCTTGACACAACTGCCAAGAAGGCACAGGCTGCAGAAATGAGATTGTGTTGATGCCAACAAGGGGACAACCATTGAGCTAAGATAGTCTTTGGCAGTGAGTAGACTGTCATCTTGGCAATAGTAGTTGCAAGTATGTGCAACAAGAAAAAGGCGTGGTTAGGGCCGAGAAAAATTTGGTAGCAATCAGGCGCGTATGTGTGGAGTGTGAAGGTTGTAGAGTCGACTATAAGGGGACCATGTGGTGTAGATTAAACAACCATGAGAGCCTATAAACACCAAGATAGGATGGCACTATGAGGCCAGATTGAATGGTAGTGAAGGTGCCATGTGATGAAAATTGCATAGAAAAGAGTGAGCACATTGAATGGCCATGAGAGGCCAAATCTGATGACACTCAATGGCCAATAGTTGTATAGAAAAAAAGGATCTCTAGAATGCAACCAATCTACAGTGAGGGGTTGCCATAGGGCCATGAAGGACAACCTAGAATAGGTGTTGAGTGGGCCATGGACGAGACAATGCTGAGGATTGTGTCGTGGGTAGAATGCTATAGTGGGCCTGGTCAAGTTGTTGTGGGAAACAATGGGCAACAAAAAGTCGCCATGCAGGGGATTTGCCATAATAGACATGAGCTAGTGTGGTCGGTAGAGTTGGTTGTAGCCAGATGTAGGTATGAATCTTTGTACCACTGAGATTTGCCAACAGGATTGGTGGAGGTCAAGCCTCAGAGTGGGAGAGGGAAATTGTACTAGTCGGGGGATTGGCATTAGGTTTCGTGGGGGTGTCAAAGGATTGAGGCCACCCACAGTAGTGCCATAAGGACATACCTTAGGAGCACAAACATGATATGGATGCTAGAACTTAGGTGGAGTTTGGTGTTAGTCTTGATGATCAAGAAGAAGAGGTTTGTTGTAGTGTTCTAGGATGGACGTGTACTGATCAAACCTAAGGAATCGAGCTTTGACAATGGCCATGTTATTGAAGTTAGAGAGAGCAACATGTATAGGCTAAAGGGCCATCCTATTCGAGCAATGACAAGAAAAGTGACAAAGAACAATGAGCAAGTAGCTTTGAAGGATGAGCAGTTCAGAGGGAGTCAGACTTTAGGTTAAAGTGGTGAGGAGTAGTTAGTAGATTCCTCCAAATTTGTGAATGTCTCTTGGTATGAGATGGCCTTACAGGATGTTCGGAAGTAGGAGGCTTCTAATAGCAAGTTCACACGGAGTAGGTCTTTGAGGATGAAGTCTTCCAATTTAGAGGGAGCAACCATGGCAGTGGATGTAGGTCCAGGATCAAAGCCAGTTTCAGGGGGTTAGAAGTACCTCCCTCACTAAGAGGGGGTTGTTGATGTCTGCAACTCATGCAAGTACTTCTGCACAAGCCTATGTGTCTAGGTGTGCAAGAAGTCACCAATGGTCTCCTTCGAACACTTGCTTAAGTGAAAAAAATGTTGCTAATGTAAGTTCGCCTAAGTTTTTAACGTAGAAAAAACACATAATTATTATGTTGGCTAATTGAGCTAAAGAAACATAGGAAAAGTAAAGTAAATTACTTTAGTGATTATATTTTAATCTCAGCCGTTGATGTCAAGGGAGGCAAGATCTAATCTTGACTGTTAATCACTTTGGAGTGTAGGTTTTAACCCTGTACAAAAATTACCTGCAAACAAATTCTTAAAACAAAAAATATAGAATTGGGAGAATATAAAATAAATATACATAGATATTTTCCCTCGATCCCAAAATCGAGAGTACCAGATTGATTTTTCATTATATTCCTTTTAATGTTACAATATATATATATATATATATATATGCCGAAGCATTTGTAAACCCCAATCTATAACCCTGGATTAGAACATAACCGTAGTTCCCTTGAAAGGCTAGGGAGATGGGAAAGACACCAAGCAACAACACAAGACATTAAGAGAGGCATCTTAATTTTGAGTGGCGAAGGACTTCCATTCTAGTGTGTTGGGTTCGAGGGAAGGGGCAACAAGGAGATATAGATCAACGAAGGAGGGCTTGATCAACTATATCAGATCCAATGTTGTATGTATTTTCTTAGTTGGAGCCTCTAGTTGGAACAAAGGACGAATATTTGGGAGTAGAGAGGGGAGCTTGTACATTTTGAAGGGTAGTATGATAGAGTGTGGATTGACAATGATGTTTGTGCGGCATAGGGTCACTTGCACCATAGAGCCAGTAATATGATAGAGTGTGGATTGATTTAGGATTTGTAGTATAGTTTGAGTTACATCTGAGTTGAATTACATTTGAGTGAAGAAGATTTCAATTTCCAATTGGTGTGATTATAGAGTTAATTTCTCTTCTTTTGTTAGAGTGATTTAGATCTAATTTCATTATTTTAAGCAAGTGTGATATTTATTTCTGCAAGTGTGATCAATCTTTTGAGCAAGTGTGATAATTCTATTATTTTGAGCAAATGTGATAATTTTAGTTTCATTTTGCAAATATTTCTTTTAAGCAAGTGTGATAAGCTTAGTTTCATTTCTGTTTAGGAGTGACATTTACTTTCATGTAAGAGTTATAGTTATTAAGAAAACATGTGCATAACGATATCTCAATTTAATTTAGGAATCACTTGAATAATAAAGACTTCTAGCACACATACAGTGCACATACACTTCGTCAGTTTACAAGTCCCGATCGATAATTTATGTAGTAATTTAACATCAATTAAATTACCAAACATTTTGACGCTGTTACCGGGGAAGTGTATATAGGAGTCTTTTCCTTTTCATTAATTTAAAAAAAAAATATGATATGCATAGGGAAAGCGATTATAGGGGTAGATTTGTAAGAGGTAGGAGTTTGATTCCAACATAATCACTCACCCCACCCCGACCTCGTAGTGGCACACCATCCACCCAAACTCATATTCCATCAATTGCAGGCAGACATAGACTTCATGAGGTACATAGATCTGAAATCCATCCTAGAGATTCACCAACTTCCTCTACCGAAGTGGTAGTAGAAGAAGAAGATCCTACATCCCCAACAAAAGGAGTAATCTTTCTATCTTCAACTGGAGAACAACTTATAAGACAAGAACTGAAAATCCCTATTGAAGAAGAAGAAGACGAAACCTATCTTAACATTCCATCAAAAGAAGAACCAGAGGAGGAACTGGAAAATCCAATTTTGGAACCTTATATTAGCTCTGAGGAATCTACAATTGCAGGAGAAGGGGAAGGAGAAGTACATAATGTGAATGGTGAACAACCTAGGATTCGAGGTGGAAGAGGTGGAGGAAGAGGAAGAGGAGGCGGTAGAGGAGATCCATAACTGTTTGGATTTCCCATCTTTGATGAAGATACCACAACCACAATGAAAAATATCTCACCCTCTATCCTCCCTAATTTCCATGGATTAAGAAGTGAGGATCCTGAAACATTTCTCATTGAGTTTGAAGTTTTATGTAGATCCTATGACTACTTGCTTGATACTCAATAGTTGAAATTGTTTCCAACCACTCTCAAAGATGCATTATTAAAATGGTTTATGGGCTTAGGAGCACATTCTATAAGAACATGGGAACAGATGAAAAACGCGTTCTTAGAAAAATACAAAGACTATTGTATACCTTATAACCTTAAAGATGAAGTCTTTAAAATGATGCAAAAGGATGATGAAAATCTTGAGGATTTTGTTGAAAGATTTGCTTATAATGTTAAAAGGGCTAAAATGGATACTCTAGATGAAGAAACTTTGAAAGCTCTCATGTTGAAATCTATCGGAGATGAGTGGATAGATCTTCTCAATTTGATGGGTAGAGGAGGTATTTCTCAGTTATTGTTTGGAGATATTTGTGAGTTATGCATACACATTTCAAGAGGAAAGGCAAGAACTAGGAAAAATCCAAGAGATCATGTTATGTCTAGGATTGATAGTTCTACTGCTGGGACAATAAGTTGGGCTGAAATAGGCAATTTGCTTGACAATTTCAAAATAGATTTTTGGGGAGTCTTAGTGAACAAATAGATACCCTTAAAATACAAAACAAGCAAAAGGCTGAAAATGCTGCATTATCTATCTTTTGTCCAAAATGTAGAAAGAAGCATGCATTGAGAGAATGCCCTCTTGACTTAAAAAGTGTAGAAACCTGTGTTATATGTGCAGAAAATCATGATACAAAGGAATGCCCTTCAATACTAGGTCTTAAAGCTGTTTATCAAGAGGAAGTAATACCAAATCAAATGGAACCTCTTTGTTTTATTGTTAAGAGACCTTGGCAAAATCCACAATCAAATATGACTTAAGGTTTCAACACTCAAACATATGCACAACCACCACAAAGTAATTGCACTGCACCCATGCCTTGGCAACCTTGGCCTCAACCTTGGGCACAAGGATGGAAAAATGCTTATGACAAGTATCCTCAATACCCTCAATTTCAACAACCTTACCCTGTTTTTCCACCACAATATTTTCATCAGCTTTTTCAACCCTCTCAACCTCAAAATCCAAACCCACAGCTTTCATTACCATTTCCACAAAAGCCAAATCAACTGCGTGATCAACCACTTCCAAATCCAAATAATAAGGGTAGAATTTCCAAACGTAGAAGGGGAAAATTTCCAAACTTACATGATAACTCCATTAGATCTAAACAATGTTCAACTTAGATCTGGTAGAATATTGGAACATAAGTCACCATCTGTTGTTATATAGGAATCTGAGAAGGATGACCTCTCCGAGAAAGAGACATCTCTTTATCAAGAGGAATATCCTCCAAAACAAACCACCCTTGTACATTCTGATGATACTCCAATAAACTCAACTCCCATTATAGAACAACCTTCTGTTTCTGTTCAAAATCCACCTTTCCTTGAAAGATTGAAAATTGACAAAGGGGTAGAGAAACAAATTGTGTTGCTTGATTACGACATGATAGATGAACTGGAGAATGTTTGTATAAAATTTCCTTTGTTACAAGCTATCAAAGAAATACCAATATTTGCAAAGACAATCAGGGAGTTAAGTATTAAGAAACTATGGGAGAAAAAGAAAAGAAGTTAAAAGAATCCAATTAGTCGGGAAAATTGCAAATATCATGATGGGAAAGACAACAGTTCAGAAATATCTAGACCCAGGAAGTCCCATTATGAAAACCCATATTAATGGCATTGAGATTCCAAACACATT
>JAXQQM020060469.1:0-47998 GCA_034641835.2 Pinus albicaulis | reverse complement strand
AACAGTGAAAGGATAACTCTAGGTTTTCTGAATATGAGTAATGATCATAATAGGGATAGAGTCTGAAGTATGCAAATTCAAAGGAAAACAGAGTTTGGTCTTGTAAAGGAAGTCATGAGAAGTTTTCAAATCATGTGAAATGATGAAACTTTAGAGAGGCATATCATTGGTAAAAACCATTCTGATCATAAGCAACCTGCTTTTCCACAAGACTAAAATGAAGAGATGCTGACAAAACTTGTCATTACACAGAAAGAAGAAAAGGTGTTTGTTTTTCAAAGGGTGCTGACCTCCATAGTCACAGAGACCATCTTTCAAATAATTTTTCATAAGTTGACCAAAGCAAATGATGACTTCTCAGTTCCCCTCAGAGCAGTACAGTGAGACAGTGACACTTTGACTAGGGTTTTTCTGAAGCACAGTGGTGAGTACAAGCAGAGGTGCTTGTATTGATGTTTTTCAAGTTGTTTGCTTACCATCACATCCAAGGAAAATCTTTGTCAAACAGGCTTATCAAATAATCTTCAGATACCTTGCCAAGTGAAGGGCCTCCTCCATTTATGAGCAGATGGCCAAGGCATTGAGTGTTGTTGAAAACTGATTGGTCAAAAGGTGCAGTGGAAAGATACAAAGAAGGAAAACCAAGGTCTTTACACAAGTGAACAGATGGTGATTATGATTCAAAAATATTGGTTTTCCTATTCATATGGAAATGACTTTCAGAATATACATCATGATGGACAGGAAATAATTTGAATGTGCAAGCCATTGATACAAAAGGGGTAGTTTCCTTAGGAGAAGTGGCCACACAGTCACTTTACTGTCACATGGAAAGAAGTCTAAAAGAGCTCCTTTTTGAGTAAACAGAGAAATATAGTATGAAGGGATGCAACCAAAATATGGCACTTATAGTCAAAAAGGGAACTTATGGATCACCTGGAAGCAGAGTCTGACACCATGTATAAGAAAAAAGCTTTTGTCAAAGCTTGCTCATCAAATAACCATCAGCAGATTAAGACAGAGTTTCTGGAAATAAGTTTTATTAACTTTGGGCAGCACTCAAAACCCATGAAGCGCTTCACTATTACAATCCAAGTGAAAA
Source organism: Pinus albicaulis (assembly GCA_034641835.2). Classification (NCBI taxonomy): domain Eukaryota; kingdom Viridiplantae; phylum Streptophyta; class Pinopsida; order Pinales; family Pinaceae; genus Pinus; species Pinus albicaulis. Next base: position 46,896 of record JAXQQM020060469.1, on the reverse strand, counting down.
GAATTGTAAAGGGAATTCCTTCTTTTTCTGTAGACAAAGGATGATTGAAGTTAAAGTCAATGCAATTGTATTTTTGCATCTACAGTCAAAAGACACCTACAGGAGTCTGTCAAACCTAGCGTAAAAGGAGGAGGCATTTTTTCAAAGCATGGAACAGTCAGGACATTTTATCACAAGTCATCATCTGGGTTTATTGAAGACTTTGGAAAGCATGAAAAGAAATCAGCTGCAATTTGGGCACCTGCAGTAGGTAAAGGTTGAAGAAGCTGTCAAAGACCAAGGCTGTCAAAACAAGTTGACAAAACAAGCCCTGTCCTTTCAGAAACAAATCAGTATTCAGGCATTCTCTTGACAGTGTTAAAGTGGGGTTACCTTACATAAGAAATAGCACCAGCATCATTAAAAACAGTGGCATAGATGATATGAAGGTTATAGAGTTATTTTTCAAAATTTGAAGTTCGGTGTTGAAGTGTCACCCAAAGAACAAAACTGGAAATCACCCTTCGAACACCTGTGCATTAGTAAAACAAATTTCTGGCTTTTCAAGCCGTTTTTATAAAGAGGTTGGTCCATGATTGACACGGTCCAAAAGAATAGAAAATCTCCAACGCATGTATTGATTGTGAATCCAAGTTGCAAATGCACCGAGGTTATTGGTAAAAAGTATCAAAAGTATCGTGGAAACCTTGCAAAAGCCAAACAAAATTTTCACTTTAAAGACCAAGGTGACCGTTGAAGGATTTGAAATGACATATTAAGGAGTGAGGTCGAGGGTGATTTTATCATTTTCCAACTGCAAACAAAGCTCTGTACTACCCTTGGCATCAAAGCAAGAAGCTCGGGTCAGATTTGCAGAAGTGTGCACCGTTAAACACAGCGCGACGCGCCTGAAAACCCGCGCGACGCACCTGGGAGCAATTTTACACAGCAGTCAGTGTTGGTGCGACACGCCTGTACACAGTGCCCGACCGCCCGACTGCCCGACCCGACAGGCCACCCTAACAGTTGTTGCATGCCGTTCTTTCCCTGAAGAGTGCCATGCATACTTGAAGGACCTCCAATGCTACTCCAGCTCTCCTCCAAGGATTTTTCATCAAATTCAAGAGGTATTTTGAAATTGCATTCGAAATTTTTGAAATTTCCAAAGTGATAAAGGTCGGTTTTGCATAGACATGTCTATTGAAGCAGCATGTTATGGTTGAGGTTCATTGAAAAAGAAGCCTTGATTGTTTGGGATTTCCCACTGACCTATGCCAGCACTTTGAATGCATTTCAAAAACCTGCCACCTTATCCTATAGCCAGAAAAATCTGACTATATTTGTTGGCCTTTCATAGACATTTGAGAAATTGGTTTTCACAAAGTATAGAGAAATTTCCTAAGGAAGACCAGTGTTCTGATTAATAGAAGTCTGTTGGTTGAGAGACCATAACTGCCACTTCAAAGGAAACCTCTAAAGAGGCAAGAGGAAGATTTTGTTATAGAGAGACAGGGTTTAGGCCTAAAGAGAAACATTTCACACTATCCTCAAGACATTGCCACATTATTAAAACAGTGAAGTGCACTCAGAAAAAGGGGTTTTTGACAAAGAGTTGTTTATAAGTTGAAAGATCACAGGGTAAGGTTGCTCCTGCTCCTCATACAAAGACAATTTTCACTGTGCAGCTGCTTGATTGACTTTGGGTCTTCGTGCTTGTTTGATAAACGGATGTCAGGTTGAACAAAGGATTTTTTCTACAAAGGCTAGGGTTACATTTATAAGAGCCATTGATTGTTTTAAAAGAGGAAAACTCACATAGCCTCTGCCTAAAAACTTTGTAGTCTTTAAAAACTCTGTCTTTTCGCCCCAAGCCTGTGTATTGACTGTCTAAACATATTTATGGTTGTTTGCAATAGATGCAAGTTAGTTGACTGTTGGAACACTTAGATAAGGCAGGTTTTGGAATAATTGGAAAGTACACTATTGATCCAAGATACACAGATGTGTTGTTAACTTCCAAAGATCATCAAGCAGGGAAATTCCGACACTGTATACATCCTTCTTCATCCAGTCTGCCCTTCTTTTCACTGTATTATTTCTTACTGAGAAATTGTTGACTGAGATATTTTCAAGGTGGAAAGCCACTTTCTGAAGAGCAGGTTTTTAATGATTGAATTTTACCTTGGAGATAGAGATACAGGTGTGTTGATTGGCCTCTAACAAATTCACAAGAAGAGTGATCTCTTAACACTGTGTACAGGAAATTTACACAATAGTCTGTCTCCTCTTTTACTATATGGTACCCTATAGAGAAATATGTTGACAGAGATATTCTAAAGGTGGACAGGACTTTTTCTGAAGAGCAGAGGTTGTGTATTACAAAGAAACTTGTTGCAAACCATCCATCTCACATTGTTTCCCTGTCAAAGCAGTACATTGACACAATTTGACTCTAACAGGGCAGTTTACACACAGTGAGGCAGTTTTTCTTTTCCAAAGCATATTCAGATCAGAATTCCTCCAAGGCAAGACAGCAGGAGTGGTCCGCACAAAAGATATGAGCCTATCTCTACGGAAGAGGTTAATGCTCATCCATCTGTCCTTTTCAACTTCCATGAAGTAGGCTGCCTAGAGTTTTGCCAGAAAGTACAAGAAGTCAAGAGTTTTTCGCCATTAACTCACTTGTGCGCCCTGAGATTCAAAGAAAAACATTTCCAAGTGGCAGGTCTTGATTTCAAGATTTCTCCAAGGTATGTGTCCAAGGCCACCAAGATTCCATATCATGGCGAAAAGTGGTTTAAACAGGCTCATCTTGACTTAGAGGACTACAAACCTTTCATCAAGCCTGAACATAGAGAGGCTTTCACTGCTATTTTCCCTTTTTCATATCTCCTTGACAGCTATGCTCCTCTTATGAAAGTCATAATGAAATATTTCACTTGTGAAGGGAGGTTTGATCGAATTTATGCCTACCATGTCCGTTTATTGATGCATTTTACTAGAAGCAGGCAACTAAACCTCCCTTACTTTTTGTTCAAGAGCATAGAGAAAATGGAATCTACTGTCCAAAAGAAGGCCCCACCTCAGAAAATCCGTTCTCTTTTTCATCATTCTTTGATCAAGATTATCTTCCTATACCAGCTAGAGAAGAAAGAGGTTCCATGGGATTTATTCATCAGCCATCCAGATTTCTCTACTGTTCCTCCTGTTCATGTGTCTCCCACTCAGCCTATCCATCGCCCGGTACCTTTGTCCAGTAGGCCTACTCCTAGAAGGCTCAGAATGACTACTGGACAGCCAAGTCAACAGGAGGAAGGAGAGGGCAGTAAACAGCAGCAGATAGTTGATGAAGTACAACAGGTCCATGATGAGGGACATAAGTAGATAGTTGATGAAGGGCAGCAGGTACAAGTTGAGGAACAACAGCAAATAGAAAGTGAAAGACAGCAGGTCCAAGATGAACAACAGCAGTTACAAATTGATGAACAGCAGCAGGTCCAAGATGAGCAGCAGACAGCAGTTGAAGAACAGCAAGTTGGGCAGGAAATTGAGACACCTCTTGAGCCACAAATTGGACAGGACATTGATGAAGAACATCAAGCTAATGTTGGCGAACAGGGGCAGCCAAGTGAACAGCAAGAGGAAAACATCCAGCAGCCTCAAGAAGAGCAGCCAATTCAAAAAGATGTCAAAGGTAAATCAGTTGTGCTTCCTCCTCTCAAAATAACAAAGCTCAGCACAACAAGGAAAAGAGAGACTAAAGCTGCCACCCTAACAGTGACAAAGATTGTTCCTAGCAAGAGGAAATTGCCCAAAAGGACACCTTCTAGCATCTCAAGGAGGAAAAGCACCAGATTGGCTTTCAAAGGTAAAAGCAAAGTTGGAGAAAGTACAAAGCATGGAGGTGAATTAGCTGTCATCCCTATCCAAAGCGATGACAGTGATAATGAGGCCCGCCTTCTCGAAAACCTCCTAATTCATAAAGAGGGACAAATTGAGGCATTAGAGGAGGATCTTCAAAGGGCAAGGAATTTCAACCACTTCTTGGAGATTGAAAACAAACAGATGAATGTGCAAACAGCTGTTCATGAGGCATGGGCGATCAAATATAAAAATGAGGCAGCTAGGGCGCGAGCGAGAATAGAAGAGCTCATTGGGGAGTTTGATGAGGAGGAAGAGGAAGACCAGCCTAGGCAGAAGAGGCCTAGGACCATCGGGCTTAAAAGAGCCTTGGAAAAGCAGAGAGCAGAAGAACAAGCCCAGCTCCAAGCTTTTCCTCTCACTGCACTCCTTGAGCAGGAAATTGAAGAAAACAAAGAGGCATGGCTTGAAAGAGCTAACAAACACTTGGAAATGAAGCTTGAGAGGGAAAGCAGAGATCTAGAGCTGCAAAGGAAGAGGACTCATCACTTTCAGAAGTTGAATCAGTTTGCCAGGCGCAAACTAAAGGCAGCCCAAGAGAAATTGAAGAAGGCAAAGGGGAAGCGCCCGGCACGGAAAGAGGAGAAAAGCACATCAGATCTTGACATTTTGGCCTTAGCTTTGGAGCATATTGCTAGGGACCCCTGAGGGTCATGCATGCCAATTTTGGGCCCATTTCGGCAACTTTTTGTTTTTTGGCATTTTTTGGGTTTTTGGTCGAAAACTCATAATTTCGCCATTTCAGTTTGAGGATTTTTCAAGGGAGGAGGATGATACCAGTTGATGCCATAATTTCATGATCAAGTCCTCATCGATTTTCAGGGCATTTGGAGATCATTCGCCCCCTCAAATTGGCGAAAAATGCTCACTTTTTGCACATTCTGCCCGACATATCAGCAGTCTGCAATTTTCTGGCTTTTTACACACAGGTACAGATTTGGAAGACTTCCAGGCATCAGATTTAGGTGATTTAAATTGCGCCGGAAAGAAGACACAAAGAGCTTTCCAACGGGCCATCATGAGCCTCGTTTCGACACCGGGAAGGCTGCCAAATGTTTTCGGCAAGTCAGGGGACCTTTTTCAGACATAAATATGAAGTATTTTTGTAATTTTTGAACCTCAAAAATCTGCTTTTCCCAAATGTGCGTTTAGCTATTTTTACACTTGGGAAATGATGTAAAGTCAATATAATTTCCATGTTTAGCAGTTTTTAGATATTTTATGGGATATTTTGTGCCTTGGGCTTTGCAAAGCCTCAAGGACAAGTTTAGATATTTTGACTTGGCCAATGGGATAGCTAGTTGCTCCATGAGTTTTTCCTCCCTCAAGCCTATTTATTCCATGGGTTTCATTGTAAATCAGAGGCTGAACTTGAGAGAAGAATCAATATATTGGTCATATGAGCTTTGAAGAACATACTTGTGTTATGATTTTTGGACTGCCTCTTGGATGCTTTTGATGAATGAAGAAGGATTGGTGATGGATTCCATGACATGGTAGAATGGTATAGTGTTTCTTGCTATGTTTTTGTCTTCTAGTTTTCATTCATAATACATGCTTCTTGTTGCTATAGATCAGTAGAGATTGATTTTGAGATATGCCCATGGAGGCACCTCAAAATTCCTGAATCTTCATAGCTCTATGTTTTCTTCTTCCTTAGTTATACTAAAGAATTCTTAACTGCTCTTTAGTAACTTAAGGTATTGTTGCTAGTTTTATTCATAAGTTCTATGTATGTTGAGTAGGATGTATGGTGTGCCCTGCTTACCTATGATTGTCCATAGTTATGTCCATAAAACTATCTCTTTGACTGATTAGCTTATCATCTTGTTGAACCAAGGAGGCCTAGTCCCGATCTAGCCCTTTGCCTAAAACTATGAAAGCTTGTTTGTCCAAGTGCCCAATAACTTAAAAGACTGTGTTTAGGCATTCCGGCATAGTTTTATGAGTTGTTAGTCCTTCTTATGTGTTTTCCCCAAAGTCTGATAGCCATTTCCCCAAGTTAGAGGGTCTTATACTTCTATGTATGGCTGGAATGTTTGATTTCTATGTATTAATTAGCTCATAGTTACATTTAACATGATTAATGGCTTGCTATAACATGTTTATGTCTGCTATCAACTAGTTACACTTGAAATCCCTTGTCTTTCACAAGCTTGATGTCCATTTACTCCATTCTGCCCAAATATCCCTTCTACCGTGAATCAAATCGGCCCTACAGCAACCTTGCATCATCATCTCATAGCTTCCTTGACCTGTTTGACCCCATAGCCCAATTGATCTGACTTCTTGTTATCCATTTTCACATCTTTGATCAGTTTTATCCCTCACAAACTTAAAAACCAAAAATCAAAAAACTCACTTCATAACTAGCCTAATATCAGAACACCATAAGCAAACACACCGATATCCTTTACACAAATAGAGAGAGCCCTCTCTAAGTCCAGGAAGGCTAGGTCCTCGGGCTCCAAAGCTTGGTTTGATGTTACATCGTCATTTGGCTCGCCAATCGGCCAAATCACGGGACCCTAACATAATGGTGATCACGGTGAGACCTATTGAGTTCATGATGGTCTAGCAAACTTTTATAGACTCCTTAGTCCTTCAAATTTTAACTTAAACCATCAGCCTTTAGAATCATTTAGTGTGAACTCTCTGCTTCACCATCTTAGCAAAGTGATGAATCAGTTTTATAACACTCTTACATCCTAGGCTGCACATAAAAGTCAGAAAAAAACCACAAAAAACTCCCTTAGATTGGCTTTTGACATTACTGGTGGTGGACCATACAAATATACCTCGAGACAACTGATAATCCACCTGGCGACTCCACTAACCTCTAGTAGGCCTTACTATTTTACCGAACTATAGGTTACTATACAACAGACCTATCCCATCAATCACTAACATAGCGGGAGATGGTGGGACACTGAGTACATAATAGTCCAGCAAACTCTTATAGACTCTTTGGTCCTTTAGGTACCATAAACAAGCAAGCAGTCCATAGACCCATTTTTTAGAGTAAACTCTTTTTGTTCTCATCACCCTAGCAAAGTGTTGAAACAAGTCTAGGATACTTTAACAAATCATAGGCTACACATAAAACTCAGAAAATCCAAAAACATTTCCAGATTAGTTACCGGTGGTGGACCATAGCTATCTTCACAAAAACAACCCAGTTCCACCTGGCGACTCCACTAATCCATCCCTTTTATTTTGACCATCCTTCACCTTAGTAAAGCTTTAGAAAAACCACTCATTCAGAACATTCACCAACACCATTCTCTCTAAACTCTGGATCTAAAATCTGGCTTCATGAAGAATCAATACCAGAGCTCATCCAGACCCAAATCCCCCTATCATAGTAGATGACCCAGAGAAGATTCTGTGGCAAGCTTCCGAAACTGACCATCTAGCTACTGGTAGATCCATCCGTAGAGCAAGATCTGTACCTAAACATCGCACTATCCTACTAGATTCACCTTTTGAATTAGAGTCATCACAAACTCTTCCCAGAAGCAAATCATATAGTAAGATAAAATTTGACGATCTTGAACCCCTAAACCCACCACAAAGTACTATTAGAGAAGCTTCACCCACCACTCCTCCTGATTTCCAGCTTCTCTATCAGTTTGGCTCCTATCATCCCAGATCTGCTCAAAACCAGATCACTAGTCCAAGTTCATCCGCCACACCTGGTCAAACCACCACTGGTCAAACCACCGCTGTTCAAACTACCTCATCTCAGCCTACTATTCCTCATCTTGTACACCATCCATTAGCTCCAGTCATGGCAGCCTGGTACGCACCTTTGGTGTTGCCACCGCCTTTGGCTCCTCTCCCAAACAAGTATCAAGACAAAATCCCACACTTTACTGGAGAAGACACCACCACACCTCAACAGCATATAAGTAGGATGACTGATGCTTATGAATACCTAGAGGTACAAGACGAGACTGTCAGAATGAGAATATTCGCACAAAGTCTTGGTGGTGAACCCAAAGCATGGTTCAAAAGCTTAACTCCAAACAGTATCCATGATATCCAAGAACTACATCAAGTCTTCAGAAATAGGTGGGAAATCCGAAGAAACCCCATTCAAATCCTGTCAGAATATAACAATCTAAAACGGGAAAATGGGGAAAGTGTCCAAGCTTACTGTACTAGGTTCAACGGTGTATATAACTCCCTTCCACCTCATTTCAAACCTCCACTTGGTTTAGCTTTGGCAAAATTTCCTGAGGGTTTTGATCCGGACATGACATATCATCTGAGAGACAAGGATCCCCCTACCTTGGAGGAAATGCAACAAATAGCTATAAAAGCAGATGCCAACTTAGCTGAAAAAAGAGCTAGGACTAGATCAGAAAGAAAGGTCACATATAGGGATGAGGTCTCCACTTCGTCACCTTCCCTAGATCCCAGAATAGATGACTTAGTCAAATCCATGGCTAAAATGTGGGAAAAGATCAATGAAAAAGCTCCTGTTAGGGACAACCAGCCAAACCCTCCAAACAGAAACCGGAACCAGAACTTTAGGAGGGAACAACCCCAAAACAGACCAAGGGAAAATGACCAACAGATCAGGCCACCATTCAATGAAAACTATGTGGAAGAAGATGATAGGGACTCAGAACCTCTTGATGAACATCATTTAAACCTCATAGGGTCTGACAATGAGAGTGAGGTGTACCTCACCGAAGAAGAACAAGCATTATTTTCTCTTGATCAAGATGAGACCAACTATGAAGATCCCGATGACCCCGCCATAGAGTTTCAAAATGCTATTATAGAAGCCCACAGGAAATATGACCTTAGAAGCAAAAGAAACCAAGATAATGTCAAGAAAGGTAACTCTGATACTGCTAAAGCTCCAGATACCATCCTCAAGAAAGCATCAAGCAGTGACAAAATCAAGGTTGAGAAGACTGACCAAAGCAAAGCTAAAGTTATCCAAACTAGTCCTCACTTAGATACTCCTGGTACTTCTACAAAAGTCACCGAAACAACTACGGCAAAGAAAATCCCAAAACAAGGTCTACAAACTCAGAACATAGAGAGGGTCATGGCTGAAAAAGCTGAAACAAACACATCTAAACTTCAGTTACCTTTTAGTTTTGAAGGCGAAATCGCCAAGATCAAGATCACCATGCCTCTTACTGAACTCATTGCCCAAAACTCTTATAAATCCCAAGTACTAAAAGTCTTAAATCTAGGGAATGATGCAAACACTGTTAATCTGGCTGATGACACTCCTGAAGTATTGTTTGGTCCAAAGGTAGAGGGAAAATTCCAAGAGGGAGCTACTCTTCCATTTTACATTAGCCTAAACATCCATGACCAAATCCTCCACGATGCCATGCTAGACTCCGGCGCCTCGCATAATCTTATGCCGAAGGTAGTTATGGAAAGATTAGGCTTGGAAATCACAAGACCATACAAGGACTTGTATTCATTTGATTCAAGTAGAGTCCAATGCCTAGGTTTGATCAAAGACCTTTGTTTTAGTCTGGCCCAAATACCTGCGAAGCATCTAATCATGGATATAGTAGTGGCAGACATTCCTCCCAAGTACGGGATGCTTCTATCCAGATCTTGGGGAGCCAAACTCCAAGGGAATATCCAACTGGACATGTCATATGCCACCATTCCTGTGTTTGGTCAGACCAGAATACTCTACCGCGAATCACACATGAAATATATGATTAGCAGTCAAGATAGGCCAGACAACATTCCAATGTGTTCCTTGCGTTCAGACCTGAACTCTTTCATTATGCATATTGATGAAAACATGGAGGAAGAGTCAGAAGAAACTGATGTAGACTTAGATCCACCACATCAGTTGTCCCTGGTGCCTTATGATGAACTAGACACTCAAAACTACCATGATCATGAACAGTTGTGTCTTGAGGAAAGTAAGTTTCTCCTTTCCAAAGTAGGATTAGAGCAAGAAGCGCAAACTCTTATGTACTATCAAGCAAATTGCTCTAGCTTTAATCAAACACCAACAGTAACTTGTGGAAATTTTTTCCGGGTAAAGGCTTTAGAAGACCTACACATCATAAACCTGTTTGGAACCCGGGAGAAAGGGAGTTTAATGTTTCTACCATACCTCAAAGATTTACCATCATGTGACCCTCCTACTGCAAATAAAGCTTTAACTATAACCTCAGCAGCTCAAAATCTTGAGAAAATGCCAGATAAACTTCTTATGAGCAAGGATGAAAGTTGCAATCCCAGCATACCTGAACTACTGAAATTGGCTCATATTCTGTCTTTTCATGAAGAACTTAGAAATGCTAAAATCAGAAATCTCATGCAGAATACCAATTTCTACAGAAAAAGCAAGGGAAACTACTGTGTCAATACCTTCCCCTCAAAGAACAGCTTTGACAAGAGAAAACACAACAATCTAAAACAAACTGAAATAATCAGGGATAAAACAGATGGCCATAGAGTCTGCTTTGATTTTAGAAGTAATACTACATATCCCTATAACAGAAAATATGTTTTTTCTACCCAAGACCATGATTTACCAAATAAAAGTGCTTTTAATCATGTATTTTCGCAAGATGATGTTTCAGGTCATGATCATAAGATTCCCTTGCAAAGTAGACAGCTTAAAGATTTTTTCAAGTTTGCGGGAGGTAGATCAGATTTCAAGTTCAAAATTGCAAAACCACCTAATATCAGAAATCTGTTCATGAAGGCCATGTTCCCAGTTTTAAATTTCTGCATTTTTGCATACCTTGATGATGTCATTATCTATTTTAAGAATGGCCAAGAATACATGCATTACTTGAGAAAAGCATACAGTAAGGAAAGGAGTGGAAATCAGATATTTAGAGAGGTACAAAGGGAAGATACCGGGCTGTTCAAAGATTCTTGCATGAATCCCTATGTCATGTTAGAGAGAGAGAATTTCCCAAATTTTTCTTTTCAAGAGTTAAGTGGGCCAAGGGTGAGAGGAGATCCTTACGAGGATAAGATGCTTAAATTCCGTCATTTCCAAGATTTTTGAGTTTGGAACACTTTCAGTCATTGTACATACCATTGTTTGAAATATTGAAAAAATAGAAAAGTCAAAAACAGTAAAAGATAGGAAAGTCAAAAACAGTAAAAAACAGAAAAGAGGGCGAGTGAAGATAGAACAAAGGCCCCATGTTCCAAAAAATAGTCTTTCAGAAAGCGAGCAAGTCTAAATGCCGCTACTAGTGCTTCAATGTCTTGTTCAGCTATCTAGCCTAATCATAGCTGAGCATGTTTAAATTTATTTGTTGATAAGTTAGTGAGTGCAAAGATAGTCAACATTGTGTAAGATTGACTTATCACAGAGCTTAGATTAGGGAGAGATTCTGGTTCCACATGCCTAAAACAGAACCAAAGAGAGAAGCGAGGGATGAAAAATACATTGTACATCTTAACCCCGCTTGTCTAGTTTCCTTTGTTGCAGAATAACATTTGTGTGCAGCTTGTCTTTTATGCCGCAAATGCATGACAAATCAGACTGCCTAATCCTGATTTGATCATTTTTTAATTTCATGTTGTAGATTAGAGAATGAAATCTTGTCAAACTGCTTAATCTTGACAGTTGATCTAGCATAGGTAGAGTAATGAAAGAGTTCATCAGCTTAATCTGAACTCCCGGCAGATATAAGAGTAGAAATAGATAGGTTCATTTTGCAAAAAGAAAAATATGCATTGTCAAAAGGCTGCTAGTTCAAATGCGCCAAAGAGAAGAAAAATGTTAGGAAAGATAGTGGGGTAGGTAGAAGTATCATTGATGTTAACCATGCTGTCATTTTTCAGAAATAACATCAAGAGAAGGGTAAATTTTGCGCCAATGGATAAGGCACTGGTCTTCATAAGCCAAAAATCTGAATTCTGGACACCTCCTGACGAGGAGATGCCCTCCCCAAATGGAGCCACTGTTAGCCATCAATATTTTTTACATGTTAGTGATGACTATATCTACAGCTGAGTTTTCTAGAAACTGATTTCCTTATGTCAATATGTCATCTAGAAAACCCTCATAAAACTTTTTTCGCCCCTTCTACTTTTCAGTCCACCCATGTCAAAATCAAAACCTCATTATCACTATCCTATCTAGTTTCAGCCCTATTGGTTTGCCCATCAGCTTTAAAAGAAAAATCCAACTCTGTTTCAAAAGTCTCCCCTATGCTAGGAAGTGGCGTTTTAAGACATTTTACCCTTGGCAATCATCAAAAATCCAAAAAGCCTCCATCTGCTACAGACCAACCATGACTGACCTCCCACTCTGCAAATCAAGTTGATAACAGCTCTAAGTCGCGCCACTTACACCCCTAGGTCTCAGCACTACACAAACCACAGTCTCAAGCTGACTATTAGGTGTTTAACAGTGTTGTATAGATTCCACAAAGGCAGAAAATATAACTTCGTCTCAGGAGGAAATTCTTGAATCTACAATTAGAAGAACAACTGCTTCTAAATGTAACATGAGCCTGAGATATATCTGCAAAACAGAGAGCCACTCATCAAGACCTTACAGCTCTTTCCAGCATAAAAATCACAGTAAGAGAAAGACACCACTGTCACAGCAAACTGGTAAGTTGTCATGGCCCAGAACCTCCTTCATTTACAAGCAGAGGTTTAGGGCGCCTCCTTCATCTACAAGTAGAGGGCACTAGCCAGTATTGATTTAAAGGATTGCAGAAGTCCAGGTTTGCCTTTTACTGAACAGTGAAAGGATAACTCCAGGTTTTCTGAATATGAGTAATGATCATAACAGGGATAGAGTCTGAGGTATGCAAATTCAAAGGAAAACAGAGTTTGGTCTTGTAGAGGAAGTCATGAGAAGTTTTCAAATCATGTGAAATGATGAAACTTCAGAGAGGCATATCATTGGTAAAAACCATTCTGACCATAAGCAACCTGTTTTTCCACAAGACCAAATTGAAGGGATGCTGACAAATCACGTCATCACACAGGCAGAAGAAAAGGTGTTTGTTTTTCAAAGGGTGCTGACTTCCATAGCCACAGAGACCATCTTTCAAATAATTTGTCATAAAATTGACCAAATCAAATGATGACATCTCAGTTCCCCTCAAAGCAGTACAGTGAGACAGTGAAAATTTGACTAAGGTTGTTTTGAAGCATAGTGGTGATTGCAAGAAGAGGTGCCAGTATTGATGTTCTTTTTAAGTTGGTTGCTTACCATCATAATCCAAGCAAACCCTTGTCATGCAGCATTATCAAATAATCTCCAGATACTTTGCTCAGTGAAAGGCCTCCTCCATTTATGCGCAGATGGCCAAAGCATTGGATGTTTTTGAAGACTGATTGGTCAAAAGGTGCAGTGGAAGGATACAAAGAAGGAAAATAAAAGTCTTTACACAGGTGAACAGATGGTGTTTATGATTCAAAAGTGTTGGTTTTCCCATTCATATGGAAATGTCTGTCAAACTATACCTATAGTGGACAGGAGACAGTTTGGATATGTAGGCCATTGATACAAAAAGGGGCAGTTTCCTTAAGGGAAAGGGTCAAACAACAATCCACTGTCACATGCAAAGAAGTCTAGAGGAGCGCCTTTCAAGAAAACAGAGAAATGTGGTATGAATAGATACAACCAAAATATGGCACTTATTATCAAAAGGGAACTTATGGATCACCTGGAAGCAGAAACTGACACCATGCATAAGAGAAAGCTTTTGTCAAAACCTGCTCATCAAACAACCATCGGCAGATTAAGACAGAGGTTCTAGAAATAAGTCTTATTAGCTCTGGGCAGCACTCAAAACCCATGAAAGTGCTTCACTGTTACAAATCCAAGTGAAAGAATTGTAAAGGGAATTCCTTCTTTTTCTGTAGACAGAGGATGATTGAACTTAAAATTCAATACAATTATGTTTTTGCATTTACTGTCAAAAGACACCTACAGGAGTCTGTTAAACCAAGCTTAAAAGGAGGAGGCATTCCTTCAAAGCAAGGAATGTATGTGGACATTTTTTCACAAGTCATCATCTCGGGTTTTGAAGACTTTGAAAAGCATGAAAAGAAATCGCCCGCAATGTGGGCACTCGCAAAAAAGAAAAGGTTTGAAGAAGCAAGTAAACTCCGGGGCTGTCAAAACAGGTTTACAATGCAAAAACCTACCCTTTCGGAAACAAAGCAGTCTGCAGGTATATTTTCTTAACAGTGTTAAAATGGGTTATATAAGGAATAGCACCAGCATTATTGACACAGTTGCACAGATGGTCGAAAGGTTATTGAAATGATAGCTCAATATTACTAAAGAAGTAAACGATGAAAGTGACCGTTGGAGATTTTTGAAATGACATAAGAGGGAAGTAGGAGAGTGAATGCTCGTTTTCAAAGTTCAAACAAAGCTCCATGCCTCCCTAGCATCGAAACAAGGAAGTTCGGTTGGAATTATAAGATTGCACTCCGTTTACGATCGCGCGACGCGCCTGGAAACCCGCGCGACGCACCTGGGAGCATTTTTCAACGAGCGGTCAGTGTTGGCGCGACGCGCCTGTACAGTTGCGCGACGCGCCTGTACACAGCGCCCGACCCCCGACCCGACAGGCCACCCGGGTGATGTTTGTACGCGTCGTTCTTTCCTTAAAGAGTGCCGCGCATACTTGAAAGACTTCCGGTGCTCCTCCAGCCCTCCCCAAGGGTTTTTTCATCAAAATTAAAGGTATTCCTATATATTTTCCCCTCGATTTCAAAAATTTGCTAAGTGACAGGAAGGTTTAAAAGGCCTATTTCAAACTGTGGTGTGAGAGTAAGGGTTGGGACAAATTGTTGAGTTGGACCACATTTACATATCGACATACATTTCAAGAAACTGCCTAAGCAAGGTCAAGATCAAATCTGAAGAGTAGCCTATCCCCGTTTATCTTGCCACATCATAATATCTGTCAAATAGTTTTTCTGTGAAAATGCCCATACTTTGAAGCTGTGTTTTAATGACAAATTCACTGTTAGAAGTGCTTATGGGAAAGAAGTTGTGATTAAGTTAAAGACCTTGTGTGTTCACCTTCTGTTTAATCAAGGTCAAGGGTGTGTCATTTCTTTAAAAGCACCATAGGGTAAAGTTACCCTACTCAACCACCGAGAGGACAGTTGTTCACTATATACTCTGTGCTGTTTTTCTATCCTTCAAAACCTCACTGCCAAGTGGATTTTCAGAAGTCATAAAGGCATCCTTCCAAAGGTGACTGATATTCCATATTAAAAAAGGCCATTGATTATTTTGAAAAAGAGCAAAATCTTACAGCCTTTGCTCAAAGCTTTTGGAGCTTTTAAAACCCTGTTACCTCTGCTTTAAATATGAATCTGACTATATACTCACACCAAGGTTAAATTTATGAGCATGTTTGTGTTTAATAAAGTGACATGCATAGAGTTTGCGGAAATTTAGTGGGAGAAAGGGTCTTTGGTCAAGGCACTTTATAGGTTGAAGCTCCGGTGAGGAAGGTTGCTCACACTACTCATAAAGGGACACGCATTCCTGTGTTTGTTGGTTGACTGCCTTGTGTTTTTCAAGCTTATTGATAAGTTAGTATCCATCCAAAGTAAATTTTTTTCCAATATAACCAGAGGTGTTACATTGGTAGGAGGTCTTGCCTATTTTACAAAGTAAAGACCCTTGCAAGCCTTGTTGAAACTTTTTGAGGCATTTTACAAACTCTGTCACCTTGTTCAGAACAGTAAAATTGACTGTATACCTACATTGAAGTTTGACTGCATATCCATAATTCTGTAGATTTATTTGCACTCCAAGAAGAGTAGGTTGTTAATGATTGCAATTCTACCTTGAGGCAGAGATACAGGTGTATTGATTGACATCTAAAAATTCACAGAATAGGGTGATTTTAGCACTTCTCATAGCAAACTCCTCCTAGCAGTCTGCCCTTCATTTCACTGTATTATTTCTTACTAGGAAGTTGTTAACTGAGATATTTTCAAGGTGGAAGGCCACTTTCTGAAGAGCAGGTTGTGTATTATAAAAACTTGTTGCAAACCATCCAAATCACATTGTTTCTCTGTCAAAGCAGTACATTGACACAGTTTGACTCCAACAGGGCAGTTTACACACAGTGAGGCAGTTTGTCTTTTCCAAAGCATATTCAGGTCAAAATGCCTCCGAGGCAAGACAGCAGGAGCGGTCCGCATAAAAGATATGAGCCTATCTCTACAGAAGAGGTTAATGCTCATCCATCTATCCTTTTCAACTTCCATGAAGTAGGTTGCCTAGAGTTTTGCCAAAAAGTACAAGAAGTCAAGAGTTTTTCGCCATTAACTCACTTGTGCACCCTGAGATTCAAAGAAAAACATTTCCAAGTGGCAGGTCTTGATTTCAAGATTTCTCCAAGGTATGTGTCCAAGGCCACCAAGATTCCATATCATGGCGAAAAGTGGTTTAAACAGGCTCATCTTGACTTAGAGGACTACAAACCTTTCATCAAGCCTGAACATAGAGAGGCTTTCACTACTATTTTCCCTTTTTCATATCTCCTTGACAGCTATGCTCCTCTTATGAAAGTCATAATGAAATATTTCACTTGTGAAGGGAGGTTTGATCGAATTTATGCCTATCATGTCCGTTTATTGATGCACTTTACTAGAAGCAGGCAACTAAACCTCCCTTACTTTTGGTTCAAGAGCATAGAGAAAATGGCATCTACTGTCCAAAAGAAGGCCCCACCTCAGCAAATCCCTTCTCTTTTTCATCATTCTTTGATCAAGATTATCTTCCTATACCAGCTAGAGAAGAAAGAGGTTCCATGGGATTTATTCATCAGCCATCCAGACTTCTCTACTGTTCCTCTTGTTCATGTGTCTCCCACTTAGACTATCCATTGCCCGGTACCTTTGTCTAGTAGGCCTACTCCTAGAAGGCTCAGAATGACTACTGGACAGCCAAGTCAACAGGAGGAAGGAGAGGGTAGTAAACAGTAGCAAGAGGAAAGGGATGAGGGACAAAAACAGATAGATGATGAAGGACAGTAGGTCCATGATGAGGAACAACAGCAAACAGAAAGTGAAGGGAAGCAGGTACAAATTGAGGAACAGCAGCAGTTAGATGATGAAGAACAGCAGCAGGTGCAAGATGAAGAACAGCAGGTTGGGCAGGAAATTGAAACACCTTTTTAGCCACAAATTGGACAAGACATTGATGAAGAGCAGCAAGCTAATGTTGGCAAACAGGGGCAACCAAGTGAACAGCAAGAAGAAGACATCCAGCAGCCTCAAGGGGAGTAGCAATTTTAGGAAGATGTCAAAGGTAAATCAGTTGTTTCTCCTTCTCCCAAAAGAACAAAACTCAGCACAACAAGGAAGGGAGGGTCTAAGGCTGCCACTCAAATGGTGACAAAGGTTGTTCCTAGCAAGAGGAAATCGCCCAAAAGGGCATCTTCTATCATGCCAAGGAGGAAAAGCGCCAGATTGGCTTTCAAAGGTAAAAGCAAAGTTGGAGAAAGTACAAAGCATGGAGGTGAATTAGCTGTCATCCCTATCCAAAGCGATGACAGTGATAATGAGGCCCGCCTTCTCGAAAACCTCCTAATTCATAAAGAGGGACAAATTGAGGCATTAGAGGAGGATCTTCAAAGGGCAAGGAACTTCAACCACTTCTTAGAGATTCAAAACAAACAAATGAATGTGCACACAACTGTTCATGAGGCACGGGCGATTAAGTATAAGAAAGAGGCAGCAAAGGCCCAAGCAAGGATAGAAGAACTCATTGGAGAGTTTGATGAAGAGGAGGAAGACCAGCCTAGGCGGAAGAGGCCTAGGACCATCGGGCTTAAAAGAGCCTTGGAAAAGCAGAGAGCAGAAGAACAAGCCCATTTCCAAGCCTTTCCTCTCACTGCACTCCTTGAGCAGGAAATTGAAGAAAACAAAGAGGCATGGCTTGAAAGAGCTAACAAACACTTGGAAATGAAGCTTGAGAGGGCGAACAGAGATTTAGAGCTACAGAGGAAGAGGACACATCACTTCCAAAAGTTAAATCAGTTTGCCCGGCGCAAACTAAAGGCAACCCAAGAGAAATTGAAGAAGGCAAAGGGGAAGCGCCTAGCACGGAAAGAAGGGAAAAGCATATCAGCCCTTGATATTTTGGCCTCAGCTTCGGAGCATGTTGCTATGGACCCTTGAGGGTCATGCATGCCAATTTTGGGCCTATTTCGGCAACTTTTTGTTTTTTGGGATTTTTTGGGTTTTTGGTCGAAAACTCATAATTTCGCCATTTCAGTTTGAGGAGTTGTCAAGAGTGGAGGATGATACCAGTGGATGCCATAATTCTATGAGCAGGTCCCCAGCGATTTTCAGGGCATTCGGAGATCATTCGCCCCCTCAAATTGGCGAAAAATGCCCTCTTTTTGCACATTCTGCCTGCCATATCAGCAGTCTGCTATTTCCTGGTTTTTTGCACACAGGTACAGTTTTGGGGAGCTTCCAGACATCAGATTGAGGTGATTTTAGTTGCGCCAGAAAGTAGACACAGAGAGCTTTCCAACGGGCCATCATGAGCCTCATTTCGACATCGGGAAGGCTGCCAGTTGCCTCCAGCAAGTCAGGGGACCTTTTTCAGACATAAATATGAAGTATTTTTGTAATTTTTGAACCTCAAAAATCTGCTTTTCCCAAATGTGCATTTAGCTATTTTTACACTTGGGAAATGATTTAAAGTCAATATAATTTCCGTTTTTAGCAGTTTTTAGATATTTTATGGGATATTTTGTGCCTTGGGCTTTGCAAAGCCTCAAGGACAAGTTTAGATATTTTGACTTGGCCAATGGGATAGCTAGTTGCTCCATGAGGTTTTCCTTCCTCAAGCCTATTTATTCCATGGGTTTCATTGTAAAAGAGAGGCTGAACTTGAGAGAAGAATCAATATATTGGTCATATGAACTTTGAAGAACATACTTGTGTTATGATTTTTGGACTGCCTCTTGGATGCTTTTGATGAATGATGAAGGATTGGTGATGGATTCCATGACATGGTAGAATGGTATAGTGTTTCTTGCTATGTTTTTGTCTTCTAGTTTTCATTCATAATACATGCTTCTTGCTGCTATAGATCAGTAGAGATTATTTTTGAGATATGCCCATGGAGGCACCTCAAAATTCCTGAATCTTCATAGCTTGATGTTTTCTTCTTCCTTAGTTATGCTAAAGAATTCTTAACTGCTCTTTAGTAACTTAAGGATAATGTTTGCTAGTTTTATTTACAAGTTCTATGCATGTTGAGTAGGATGCATGGTGTGCCCTGCCTACCTATAAGCTGTCCATAGTTCTGTCCATAAAACTTTCTCTTTGACTGATTAGTTGATCATCTTGTTGAACCAAGGAGGCCTAGTCCTGATCTAGCCCTTTGCCTAAAACTATGAAAGCTTGTTTGTCAAAGTGCCCAATGACTTAGAGACTATGTTTAGGCATTCCGGCATAGTATTTTGAGTTGTTAGTCCTTCTTATGTGTTTTCCCCAAAGTCTGATAGCCATTTCCCGAAGTTAGAAGGTCTTATACTTCTATGCATGGCTGGAATGTTTGATTTCTATGTATTAATTAGCTCATGGTTACATTTAGCATGATTAATGGCTTTCTATAACATGTTTATGTCTGCTATCAACTAGTTACACTTGAAATCCCTCGTCTTTCACAAGCTTGATGTCCATTTACTCCATTCTGCCCAAAGATCCCTTCTACCGTGAATCAAATCGGCCCTACAACAACTTTACATCATCATCTCATAGCTTCCTTGACCTGTTTGACCCCATAGCCCAATTGATCTGACTTCTTGTTATCCATTTTTATATCTTTGATCAGTTTTATCCCTCACAAACTAAAAACCAAAAATCAAAAAACTCACTTCATAACTAGCCTAATATCAGAACACCATAAGCAAACACATCGATATCCTTTACACAAATAGAGAGAGCCCTCTCTGAGTCCAGGAAGGCTAGGTCCTTGGGCTCCAAAGCTTGGTTTGATGTTACATCGTCATTTGGCTAGCCAATCGGCCAAATCACGAGACCCTAACATAATGGCGATCACGGTGGGACTTTGAGTCAAAACATCCTAGGTATCCCTTAGGAACTCTCAAAATCTCAGTCAAACTTAGAAGAGTAGAATCTGGTTGTCTCACCATCCTAGCAAAATGATGAGTCAGTTATAGGAAACTCTTCCAAACCTCAGGACTACATAAAACTAAAAAAAAAACCCCAAAACACTCCCTTAGATTGGTTTTTGACATTACTGGTGGTGGACCATACAAGTATATCTCAAAACAAACTGATAATCCACCTGGCGACTCCACTAAACTCTAGTAAGCCTTACTATTTTACCAAGCTCCAGGCTACTATCCAATAGACCTATCCCATCGCTCACTAACATAGCGGGAGATGGTGGGACACTGAGTACATAATAGTCCAGCAAACTCTTATAGACTCTTTGGTCCTTTAGGTACCATAAACAAGTAAGCAGCCCATAGACCCATTTTTAGAGTGAACTCTTTTTGTTCTCATCACCCTAGCAAAGTGTTGAAACAAGTCAAAGATACTTTAACAAATCATAAGCTGCACATAAAACTCAGGAAATCCAAAAACATTCTCAGATTAGTTACTGGTGGTGGACCATAGCTATCTTCACAAAAACAACCCATTTCCACCTGGCGACTCCACTAATCCATCCCTTTTATTTTTGACCATCCTTCGCCTTAGTAAAGCTTTAGAAAAACCACTCATCCAGAACATTCACCAATACCATTCTCTCTAAACTCTGGATCTAAAATCTGGCTTCACGAAGAATCAATACCAGAGCTCATCCAGACCCAAATCCCCCTATCATAGTAGATGACCCAGAGAAGATTCTGTGGCAGGCTTCCGAAACTGACCATCTAGCTACTGGTAGATCCATCCGTAGAGCAAGATCTGTACCTAAACATCGCACTATCCTACTAGATTCACCTTTTGAACTAGAGTCATCACAAACTCTTCCCAGAAGCAAATCATATAGTAAGATAAACTTTGACGATCTTGAACCCCTAAGCCCACCACAGAGTCCTAGTAGAGAAGCTCCACCTACCACCCCTCCTGACTTCCAGCTTCTCTATCAGTTTGGCTCCTACCATCCCAGTTCTGCTCAAAACCAGATCACTAGTCCAAGTTCATCCGCCACACCTGGTCAAACCACCACTGTTCAAAACACCTCATTTCAGCCTACTAGTTCTCATCTTGTACATCATCCATTAGCTCCCGTCATGGCAGCCTGGTACGCACCTTTGGTGTTGCCACCGCCTTTGGCTCCTCTCCCAAACAAGTATCAAGACAAAATCCCACACTTTACTGGAGAAGACACCACCACACCTCAACAGCATATAAGTAGGATGACTGATGCTTATGAATACCTAGAGGTACAAGACGAGACTGTCAGAATGAGAATATTTTCCCAAAGTCTTGGTGGTGAACCTAAAGCATGGTTCAAAAGCTTGACTCCAAATAGCATCCATGATATCCCAAAACTACATCAAGTCTTCAGAAATAGGTGGGAAATCCGAAGAAACCCCATTCAAATCCTGTCAGAATATAACAATCTAAAACGAGAAAATGGGGAAAGTGTTCAAGCTTACTGCACTAGGTTCAACAGTGTATATAACTCCCTACCACCTCATTTCAAACCCCCACTTGGTCTAGCCTTGGCAAAATTCCCCGAGGGTTTCGATCCGGACATGACATATCATCTAAGAGATAAGGATCCCCCTACCTTAGAGGAAATGCAACAAATAGCCATAAAAGCAGATGCCAACTTAGCTGAAAAAAGAGCTAGGACTAGATCAGAAAGAAAGGTCACCTATAAAGATGAGGGCTCCACTTCATCACCTTCCCTAGATCCCCGAATAGATGACTTAGTCAAATCCATGGCCAAAATGTGGGAAAATATAAATGAAAAGGCGCCTATTAGGGACAACTAGCCAAACCCTCCAAACAGAAACCGAAACCAAAACTTTAGGAGGGAACAGCCCCAAAACAGACCAAGAGAAAATGACCAACAGATTAGGCCACAATTCAATGAAAACTATGTGGAAGAAGATGATAGGGACTCGGAACCTCTTGATGAACATCATTTAAATCTTGTAGGCTCTGATAATGAGAGTGAGGTGTACCTCACAGAAGAAGAACAAGCTTTCTTTTCTCCTGATTAGGATGAGACCAACTATGAAGATCCCGATGACCCCGCCATAGAGTTTCAGAATGCCATTATAGAAGCCCACAGGCAATATGACCTTAGAAGCAAAAGAAACCAAGATAATGTCAAGAAAGGTAACTCTGATACTGCTAAAGCTCCAGATACCATCCTCAAAAAAGCATCAAGCAGTGACAAAATCAAGGTTGAAAAGGCTGATCAAAGCCAAGCTAAAGTCACCCAAACTAGTCCTATCACATATACTCCTGATACTTCTACAAAGGTCACCAAAACAACTATGGCAAACAAAATTCCTAAACAAGGCCAACAAGCTCAGAACATAGACAAGGTCTCAGCTGAAAAAGCTGAAACAAACATATCTAAACTTCAAGTGCCTTTTAGCTTTGAAGGCGAAATCGCTAAAATCAAAATCACCATGCCTCTTACTGAACTCATTGCCCAAAACTCTTATAAATCCCAAGTACTAAAGGTCTTAAATCTAGGGAATGATGCAAACACTGTAAATCTCACTGATGACATTCCCGAAGTATTGTTTGGTCCAAAGATAGACGGAAAATTCCAAGAGGGAGCTACTCTTCCATTTTACATTAGCCTAAACATCCACGACCAAATCCTCCACAATGCCATGCTAGACTCCGGCGCCTCGCATAATCTTATGCCGAAGGTAGTAATGGAAAGACTAGGCTTGGAAATCACAAGACCATACAAAGACTTGTATTCATTTGATTCAAGTAGAGTCAAATGCCTGGGTTTGATCAAAGACCTTTGTTTTAGTCTGGCCCAAATACCTGCAAAACATCTAATCATGGATATAGTAGTGGCAGACATCCCTCCCAAGTACGGGATGCTTTTATCCAGATCTTGGGGAGCCAAACTCCAAGGGAATATTCAACTAGACATGTCATACGCCACCATTCCTGTGTTCGGCCAGACCAGAATACTCTACCGAGAATCACACATGAAATACATGATTAGCAGTCAAGATAGGCCAGACAACATTCCAATGTGTTCCTTGCGTTCCGACCTGAACTCTTTCATTATGCATATTGATGAAAACATGGAGGAAGAGTCAGAAGAAACTGATGTAGACTTAGATCCACCACATCAGCTGTCCCTGGTGCCTTATGATGAACTAGACACTCAAAACTATCATGATCATGAACAACTGTGTCTTGAAGAAAGTAAGTTTCTCCTTTCCAAAGTAGGATTAGAGCAATAAGCGCAAACTCTTATGTACTATCAAGCAAATTGCTCTAGCTTTAATCAAACACCAACAGTAACTTGTGGAAATTTTTTCCGGGTAAAGGCTTTAGAAGACCTACACATCATAAACCTGTTTGGAACCCGGGAGCAAGGAAGTTTAATGTTTCTACCATACCTCAAAGATTTACCATCATGTGACCCTCCTACTGCAAATAAAGCTTTAACTATAACCTCAGCAGCTCAAAATCTTGAGAAAATGCCAGATAAACTTCTTATGAGCAAGGATGACAGTTGCAATCCCAGCATACCTGAACTACTGAAATTGGCTCATATTCTGTCTTTTCATGAAGAACTTAGAAATGCTAAAATCAGAAATCTCATGCAGAATACCAATTTCTACAAAAAAAGCAAGGGAAACTACTGTGTCGATACCTTCCCCTCAAAGAACAGCTTTGACAAGAGAAAACACAACAATCTGAAACAAACTGAAATAATCAGGGATAAAACAGATGGCCATAGAGTCTGCTTTGATTTTAGAAGTAATACTGCATATCCCTATAACAGAAAATATGTTTTTTCTACCCAAGACCATGATTTACCAAATAAAAGTGCTTTTAATCATGTATTTTCGCAAGATGATGTTTCAGGTCATGATCATAAGATTCCCTTGCAAAGTAGACAGCTTAAAGATTTTTTCAAGTTTGCGGGAGGTAGATCAGATTTCAAGTTCAAAATTGCAAAACCACCTAATATCATAAATCTGTTCATGAAGGCCATGTTCCCAGTTTTAAATTTCTGCATTTTTGCATACCTTGATGATGTCATTATCTATTTTAAGAATGACCAAGAATACATGCATTACTTGAGGAAAGCATACAGTAAGGAAAGGAGTGGAAATCAGATATTCAGAGAGGTGCAAAGGGAAGATACCGGGCTGTTCAGAGATTCTTGCATGAATCCTTATGTCATGTTAGAGAGAGAGAATTTCCCAAATTTTTCTTTTCAAGAGTTAAGTGGGCCAAGGGTGAGAGGAGATCCTTACGAGGATAAGATGCTTAAATTCCGTCATTTCCAAGATTTTTGAGTTTGGAACACTTTCAGTCATTGTACATACCATTGTTTGAAATATTGAAAAAATAGAAAAGTCAAAAACAGTAAAAGATAGAAAAGTCAAAAAACAGTAAAAGATAGGAAAGTCAAAAACAGTAAAAAGTAGAAAAGAGGGCGAGTGAAGATAGAACAAAAGCCCCATGTTCCAAAAAATAGTCTTTCAGAAAGCGAGCAAGCCTAAATGCCGCTACTAGTACTTCAATGTCTTGTTCAGTTATCTAGCCTAATCATAGCTGAGCATGTTTAAATTTATTTTGCTGATAAGTTAGTGAGTGCAAAGATAGTCAACATTGTGTAAGATTGACTTATCACAGAGCTTAGATTAGGGAGAGATTCTGGTTCCACATGCCTAAAATAGAACCAAAGAGAGAAGCGAGGGATGAAAAACACATTGTACATCTTAGCCCCGCTTGTCTAGTTTCCTTTTATTGCAGAATAACATTTGTGTGCAGCTTGTCTTTATGCCGCAAATGCATGACAAATCAGACTGCCTAATCCTGATTCGATCATTTTTGAATTTCATGTTGTAGATTAGAGAATGAAATCCTGTCAAACCGCTTAATCTTGACAGTCGATCTAGTTTTAGGTAGAGAAATGAAGGAGTTCATCAGCTTAATCTGAACTCCCGGCAGATATAAGAGTAGAAATAGATAGGTTCATTTTGCAAAAAGAAAATATACATTGTCAAAAGGCTGCTAGTTCAAATGTGCCAAAGAGAAGAAAAAAATGTTAGGAAAGATAGTGGGGTAGGTAGAAGTATCATTGATGTTAACCATGCTGTCACTTTTCAGAAATAACATCAAGAAAAGGGTAAATTTTGCGCCAATGGATAAGGCACTGGTCTTCATAAGCCAAGGATCTGAATTCTGGACACCTCCTGACGAGGAGCTGCCCTCCCCAAATGGAGCCACTGTTAGCCATCAGTATTTTTTTTTACATGTTAGTGATGACTATATCTACAACTGAGTTTTCTAAAAACTGATTTCCTTATGTCAATATGTCATCTAGAAAACCCTCATAAAACTTTTTTCGCCCCTTCTACTTTTTAGTCCACCCATGTCAAAATCAAAACCTCATTATCACTATCCTATCTAGTTTCAGCCCTATTGGTTTGCCCCTCAGCTCCAAAAGGAAAAGTCAAAGTCTATTTCAAAAGCCTCCCCTATGTTAGGAAGTGGCGCTTTAAGACATTTCACCCTTGGCAATCGTCAAAAAGCCAAAAAGCCTCCATCTGCTACATACCTACCATGAATGACCTCCCACTCTACAAATAAAATTGACAAATAGCTCTAAGTCGTGCCACTTACACCCCTAGGTCTCAGCACTGCACAAACCACAGTCTCAAGCTGACTATTAGGTGTTTCACAGTGTTTTATGGATTCTACAGAGGCAGGAAATATAACTTCATCTCAGGAGGAAATGCTTGAATATACAGTTAGAAGAACAACTGCTTCTAAATGTAACATGAGCCTGAGATATATCTGCAAAACAGAGAGCCACTCATCAAGACCTTACAGCTCTTTCCAGCATGAAAATCGCAGTAAGAGAAAGACACCACTGTCACAACAAACTGGAAATTTTTCATGGCCCAGAACTTCCTTCATTTACAAGAAGAGGGTTAGGGTGCCTCCTTCATCTACAATCAGAGGGCGCTGGCCAGTATTGATTTTAAGGATTGCAAAAGTCCAGGTTTGTTCTTGACTGAACAGTGAAAGGATAACTCTAGGTTTTCTGAATATGAGTAATATTCATAATAGGGATAGAGTCCGAAGTGTGCAAATTCAAAGGAAAACAGAGTTTGGTCTTGTAAAGGAAGTCATGAGAAGTTTTCAAATCATGTGAAATGATGAAACTTTAGAGAGGCATATCATTGGTAAAAACCATTCTGATCATAAGCAACCTGCTTTTCCACAAGACTAAAATGAAGAGATGCTGACAAATCATGTCATCACACAGGCAGAGGAAAAGTTGTTTGTTTTCAAAGGGTGCTGACCTCCATAGTCACAGAGACTATCTTTCAAATAATTTGTCATAAGATGACCAAAGCAAATAATGACATCTCAGTTCCCCTCAAGGCAGTACAGTGAGACAGTGATACTTTGACTAGGGTTTTTCTAAAGCACAGTAGTGTTTGCAAGCAGAGGTGCCAGTATTGATGTTTTTCAAGTTGGTTGCTTACCCTCATGATCCAAGCAAAACCCTTGTCATACAGCCTTATCAAATAATCTTCAGATACTTTGCCAAGTGAAGGGCCTCCTCCATTTATGAGCAGATGGCCAAGGCATTGAGTGTGGTTGAAAACTGATTGGTTAAAGGTGTAGTGGAAAGATACAAAGAGGGAAAATAGAAGTCTTTACACAGGTGAAAGATGTGTTTATGTCTGAAAATATATTGCTTTTCCTATTCATATGAAAATATCTGTCAAACTATACCTATAGTGGACAGGAGACAATATTGAATATATACAAGCCATTGATACAAAAAGGGTAGTTTCTTTAGGAGAAGTGGCCACACAGTCACTTTACTGTCACATGCCAAGAAGTCTAAAAGAGCTCCTCTTTGAGTAAACAGAGAAATATGGTATGACTGGATGCAACCAAAATAGAACACTTACAATCAAAGAAGAAACTTATGGATCACCTGGAAGCAGAGACTGACACCATGTATAAGAAAAAAAGCTTTTGTCAAAGCCTGCTCATCAAATAACCATTAGCAGATTAAGACAGAGTTTCTGGAAATAAGTTTTATTAGCTCTGGGCAGCACTCAAAACCCATGAAAGCGCTTCACTATTACAAATCCAAGTGAAAGAATTGTAAAGGGAATTCCTTCTTTTTCTGTAGACAGAGGATGATTGAACTTAAAAGTCAATACAATTATGTTTTTGCATTTACTGTCAAAAGACACCTACAGGAGTCTGTTAAACCAAGCTTAAAAGGAGGAGGCATTCCTTCAAAGCAAGGAACAGTCAGGACATTTTGTCACAAGTCGTCATCTGGGTTTTGAAGACTTTGAAAAGCATGAAAAGAAATCAGCCGCAATGTGGGCACCTGCAAAAAAGAAAAGGTTTGAAAAAGCAAGTAAACTTCGGGGCTGTCAAAACAGGTTTACAATGCAAAAACCTACCCTTTCGGAAACAAAGCAGTCTGCAGGTATATTTTCTTAACAGTGTTAAAATGGGTTATATAAGGAATAGCACCAGCATTATTGACACAGTTGCAAAGATGGTCGAAAGGTTATTGAAATGATAGTTCAATATTACTAAAGAAGTAAACGATGAAAGTGACCGTTGGAGATTTTTGAAATGACATAAGAGTGAAGTAGGAGAGTGAATGTTTCGTTTTCAAAGTTCAAACAAAGCTCCATGCCTCCATAGCATCGAAACAAGGAAGTTCGGGTTGGAATTGCAGAAGATTGCACTGTTTACAACCGCGCGCCGCGCCTGGAAACCCGCGCGACGCGCCTGGCGGAAGGATTGCACAGGCGGTCAGTGTTGGCGTGACGCGCCTGTACACGGCGCCCGACCGCCCGACTGCCCGACCCGACAGGCCACCAGGGTGGTATTTTTTGCGCGCCGTTCTGTCCTTAAAGAGTGCCGCGCATAATTGAAGGTTTTCCGGTGCTACTCCAGCCCTCCCCAAGGGTTTTTCATCTAAATTGAAGGTATTCCTATATATTTTCCCCTTGATTTCAAAAATTTTCTAAGTGACAGGAAGGTTTAAAAGGCCTATTTCAAACTGTGGTGTGAGAGTAAGGGTTGGGACAAATTGCTGAGTTCGACCACATTTACATATCGACATACATTTCAAGAAACTTCCTAAGCAAGGTCAAGATCAAATCTGAAGAGTAGCCTATCCCCGTTTATCTTGCCACATCATAATATCTGTCAAATAGTTTTGCTGTGAAAATGCCCATACTTTGAAGCTGTGTTTTAATGACAAATTCACTGTTAGAAGTGCTTATGGGAAAGAAGTTGTGATTAAGTTAAAGACCTTGTGTGTTCACCTTCTGTTTAATCAAGGTCAAGGGTGTGTCATTTCTTTAAAAGCACCATAGGGTAAAGTTACCCTACTCAACCACCGAGAGGACAATTGTTCACTATATACTCTGTGTTGTTTTTATATCCTTAAAAACCTCACTGCCAAGTGGATTTTGAGAAGTCATAAAGGCATCCTTCCAAAGGTGACTGATATTCCATATTAAAAAAGGCCATTGATTATTTTGAAAAAGAGCAAAATCTTACAGCCTTTGCTCAAAGCTTTTGGAGCTTTTAAAACCCTGTTACCTCTGCTTTAAATATGAATCTGACTATATACTCACACCAAGGTTAAATTTATGAGCAGTTTTTGTTTAAATGAAGTGACCTGCATAGAGAACAGTGAAATTTAGTGGGAGAAGGGGTTCTTGGTCAAGCCGAAGTTTATAG
Source organism: Pinus albicaulis (assembly GCA_034641835.2). Classification (NCBI taxonomy): domain Eukaryota; kingdom Viridiplantae; phylum Streptophyta; class Pinopsida; order Pinales; family Pinaceae; genus Pinus; species Pinus albicaulis. Next base: position 18,063 of record JAXQQM020060469.1, on the reverse strand, counting down.
GTTGAAGCTCCGGAGGAAGTTTGCTCACACTACTCATAAAGGGACAGTATTCACTGTGTTGTTTGTTGACTGCCTTGTGTTTTTCAAAGCTTATTAACAAGCTGTTATCCATCCAAAGTAAAGGGTTTTCTAACATAATCAGAAGTGTTACATTGGTAGGAGGTCTTGCCTATTTTGGAAAAGTAAAGACTCTTGCAGACCTTGTTGAAACTTTTTGAGGCATTCTTCAAACTCTGTCATCTTGTTCAAAGCAGTAAATTTGACTGTATACCTACACTGAAGTTTGAATGTGTATCCACAAGTCTGTTGTTTTATTTGCACTCCAAGAAGAGCAGGTTGTTAATGACTGAAATTCTACCTTGAGACAGAGATACAGGTGTATTGGTTGACATCTAAAGTTTCACAGAACAGGGTGATTTTAGCACTTCTCACAGCAAACTTCTCCTAAAGCAGTCTTCCCTTCTTTTCACTGTGTTATTTCCTACTAAGAATCTGTTGACAGAGATTTTCTAAAGGTGAACAGGATTTTTTTCTGAAGAGCAGAGGTTGTGTATTACAAAGAAACTTGTTGCAAACCATCCATCTCACATTGTTTCCCTGTCAAAGCAGTACATTGACACAATTTGACTCTAACAGGGCAGTTTACACACAGTGAGGCAGTTTGTCTTTTCCAAAGAATATTCAGATCAGAATGCCTCCAAGGCAAGACAGCAGGAGTGGTCCGCACAAAAGATATGAGCCTATCTCTACGGAAGAGGTTAATGCTCATCCATCTGTCCTTTTCAACTTCCATGAAGTAGGCTGCCTAGAGTTTTGCCAGAAAGTACAAGAAGTCAAGAGTTTTTCGCCATTAACTCACTTGTGCGCCCTGAGATTCAAAGAAAAATACGGATTTGCGGCGGTGTCTTGGATTTCAAGATTTCTCCAAGGCATGTGTCCAAGGCCACCAAGATTCCATATCATGGCGCTAGTGGTTTAAACAAGCTCATCTTGACTTAGAGGATTACAAACCTTTCATTAAGCCTGAACATAGAGAGGCTGTCACTGATATCTTCCCTTTTTCATATCTCCTTGACAGCTATGCTCCGCTTATGAAAGTCATCATGAAATATTTCACTTGTGAAGGGAGGTTTAATCGAATTTATGCCTATCATGTTCGTTTATTGATGCACTTTACTAGAAGCAGGCAACTAAACCTCCCTTACTTTTTGTTCAAGAGCATAGAGAAAATGGCATCTACTGTCCAAAAGAAGGCCCCCCCCTCAGCAAATCCCTTCTCTTTTTCATCATTCTTTGATCAAGATTATCTTCCTACACCAGCTAGAGAAGAAAGAGGTTTCATGGGATTTATTCATCAGCCATCCAGATTTTGCCACTGTTCCTCCTGCCCATATTTCTCCTACTCAGCCTGTCCATCACCCAGTGCCTTTGTCCAGTATGCCTACACCTAGAAGGCTCAGAATGACTACTGGACAGCCAAGTCAACAGGAGGAAGGAGGGGGCAGTGAACAACAGCAAGAAGGAGAGGGCAGTGAACAGCAGCAAGAAGAAAGGGATGAGGGACAGCAGCAGATAGAGGATGAAGGACAACAGGTCCATGATGAAGGACAACAGGTATACATTGAGGGACAACAACAGACAACAGTTGAGGGACAACATCAGACAGCAGTTGAGGAACAGCATGTTAGGCAGGAAGTTGAGTCACCTTGTGAGCCACTAATTGGACAAGACTTTGATGAAGAACAGGAAGCCAATGTTGGTGAACAGGGGCAGCTAAGTGAACAGCTAGGAGAAGATGTCCAGCAGCCAATTCAAAAGGATGTCAAAGGTAAAACAGTTGTGCATCCTCCTCTCAAAGTAGCAAAGCTCAGCACAGCAAGGAAAAGAGGGACTAAAGCTGCCACCCTAACAGTAACAAAGATTGTTCCTAGCAAGAGGAAATTTCCCAAAAAGACACCTTCTAGCATGCCAAGGAGGAAAAGCGCCAGATTGGCTTTCAAAGGTAAAAGCAAAGTTGGGGAAAGTACAAAGCATGGAGGTGAATTAGCTATTATCCCTATCCAAAGCGATGATAGTGACAATGAGGCCCGCCTTCTTGAAAATCTCTTAATCCATAAGGAAGGGCAAATTGAGGCATTAGAGCAAGATCTTCAAAGGGCAAGGAATTTCAATCATCTCTTGGAAATTGAAAACAAACAAATGAATGTGCACACAACTGTTCATGAGGAACGGGCGATTAAGTATAAGAAAGAGGCAGAAAAGGCGCAAGCAAGAATTGAAGAGCTCATTGGTGAGTTTGATGATGAAGAGGAGGAAGACCAGCCTAGGCGGAAGAGGCCTAGGACCATCGGGCTTAAAAGAGCCTTGGAAAAGCAGAGAGTAGAAGAACAAGCCCATTTCCAAGCCTTTCCTCTCACTACACTTCTTGAGCAGGAAATTGAAGAAAACAAAGAGGCATGGCTTGAAAGAGCTAACAAGCACTTGGAAATGAAAATTGAGAAGGAGAACAGAGATCTTGAGCTGCAAAGAAAGAGGACTCATCACTTTCAGAAGCTAAATCAGTTTGCCAGGCAAAAATTAAAGGCAGCCCAAGAAAAATTGAAGAAGGCAAAGGGGAAGCGCCAGGCACGAAAAGAGGGGAAAAGCATATCAGCCCTTGATATTTTGGCATCAGCTTCGGAGCATGTTGCTATGGACCCTTGAGGGTCATGCATGCCAATTTTGGGCCTATTTCGGCAACTTTTTGTTTTTTGGCATTTTTTGGGTTTTTAGTCAAAAACTCATAATTGCGCCATTTCAGTTCGAGGATTTGTCAAGGGAGAAGGATGATGCCAGTGGATGCCATAATTCTATGAGCAGGTCCTCGGAAATTTTCAGGGCATTCGGAGATCATTCGCCCCCTCAAATTGGCGAAAAATGCCCTCTTTTTGCACATTCTGCCCGCCATATCAGCAGTCTGCTATTTTCTGGGTTTTTGTACACAGGTACAGTTTTGGGGAACTTATAGACATCAGATTGAGGTGATTTCAGTTGCGCCGGAAAGTAGACACAGAGGTCTTTCCAACGAGCTATCATGAGCCTCGTTTTGACATCGGGAAGGCTGCCATTTGCCTCCAGCAAGTCAGGGGACCTTTTTCAGACATAAATATGAAGTATTTTTGTAATTTTTGAACCTCAAAAATCTGCTTTTCCCAAATGTGCGTTAAGCTATTTTTACACTTGGGAAATGATGTAAAGTCAATATAATTTCCATTTTTAGCAGTTTTTTAGATATTTTATGGGATATTTTGTGCCTTGGGCTTTGCAAAGCATCAAGGACAAGTTTAGATATTTTGACTTGGCCAATGGGATAGCTAGTTGCTCCATGAGGTTTTACTCCCTCAAGCCTATTTATTCCACAAGGCTTCATTGTAAAACAGAGGCTGAACTTGAGAGAAGAATCAATATATTGGTCATATGAGCTTTCAAGAACATACTTGTGTTATGATTTTTGGACTGCCTCTTGGATGCTTTTGATGAATGATGAAGGATTGGTGATGGATTCCATGACATGGTAGAATGGTATAGTGTTTCTTGCTTTGTTGTTGTCTTCTAGTTTTCATTCATGATACATGCTTCTTGCTGCTATAGATCAGTAGAGATTAAGTTTGAGATATGCCCATGGAGGCACCTCAAAATTCTTGAATCTTCATAGCTTTATGTTTTCTTCTTCCTTAGTTGTACTAAAGAATTCTTAACTGCTCTTTAGTAACTTAAGGATATTGTTGCTAGTTTTATTCATAAGTTCTATGCATATTGAGTAGGATGTATGGTGTGCCCTGCTTACCTATGACTGTCCATAGTTCTGTCCATAAAACTATCTCTTTGACTGATTAGCCTATCATCTTGTTGAACCAAGGAGGCCTAGTCCCGATCTAGCCCTTTGCCTAAAACTATGAAAGTTTGTTTGTCAAAGTGCCCAATAACTTAGAGACTGTGTTTAGGCGATCCGGCATAGTATTTTGAGTTGTTAGTCAGTCTTATGTGTTTTCCCCAAAGTCTGATAGCCATTTCCCGAAGTTAGAAGGTCTTATACTTCTATGCATGGCTGGAATGTTTGATTTCTATGTATTAATTAGCTCATAGTTACATTTAGCATGATTAATGGCTTGCTATAACATGTTTATGTCTGCTATCAACTAAATTACACTTGAAATCCCTCGTCTTTCACAAGCTTGATATCCATTTACTCCATTCTGCCCAAAGATCCCTTCTACCGTGAATCAAATCGGCCCTACAACAACTTTACATCATCATCTCATAGCTTCCTTGACCTGTTTGACCCCATAGCCCAATTGATCTGACTTCTTGTTATCCATTTTTATATCTTTGATCAGTTTTATCCCTCACAAACTTAAAAAACCAAAAAATCAAAACTCACTTCATAACTAGCCTAATATCAGAACACCATAAGAAAACACACCGATATCCTTTACACAAATAGAGAGAGCCCTCTCTGAGTCCAGGAAGGCTAGGTCCTTGGGCTCCAAAGCTTGGTTTGATGTTACATCATCATTTGGCTTACCAATCGGCCAAATCACGGGACCCTAACATAATGGCGATCACGGTGGGACCTATTGAGTTCATGATAGTCTAGCAAACTTTTATAGACTCCTTAGTCCTTCAAATTTTAAACTTAAACCATCAGCCTTTAGAATCATTTAGTGTAAACTCTCTGCTTCACCATCTTAGCAAAGTGATGAATCAGTTTTATAACACTCTTACATCCTAGGCTGCACATAAAACTCAGAAAAAACCACAAAAAACTCCCTTAGATTGGCTTTTGACATTACTGGTGGTGGACCATACAAATATACCTCAAGACAACTGATAATCCACCTGGCGACTCCACTAACCTCTAGTAGGCCTTACTATTTTACCAAACTATAGGTTACTATACAACAGACCTATCCCATCAATCACTAACATAGCGGGAGATGGTGGGACACTGAGTACATAATAGTCCAGCAAACTCTTATAGACTCTTTGGTCCTTTAGGTACCATAAACAAGCAAGCAGTCCATAGACCCATTTTTTAGAGTAAACTCTTTTTGTTCTCATCACCCTAGCAAAGTGTTGAAACAAGTCTAGGATACTTTAACAAATCATAGGCTGCACATAAAACTCAGAAAATCCAAAAACATTTCCAGATTAGTTACCGGTGGTGGACCATAGCTATCTTCACAAAAAACAACCCATTTCCACCTGGCGACTCCACTAATCCATCCCTTTTATTTTGACCATCCTTCACCTTAGTAAAACTTTAGAAAAACCACTCATCCAGAACATTCACCAATACCATTCTCTCTAAACTCTGGATCTAAAATCTGGCTTCATGAAGAATCAACACCAGATCCCATCCAGACCCAAATCCCCCTATCATAGTAGATGACCCAGAGAAGATTCTGTGGCAAGCTTCCGAAACTGACCATCTAGCTACTGGTAGATCCATCCGTAGAGCAAGATCTGTACCTAAACATCGCACTATCCTACTAGATTCACCTTTGGAACTAGAGTCATCACAAACTCTTCCCAGGAGCAAATCATATAGTAAGATAAACTTTGACGATCTTGAACCCCTAGACCCACCACAAAGTCCTATTAGAGAAGCTTCACCCACCACTCCTCCTGATTTCCAGCTTCTTTATCAATTTGGCTCCTATCATCCCAGATCTGCTCAAAACCAGATCACTAGTCCAAGTTCATCCGCCACACCTGGTCAAACCACCACTGTTCAAACCACCTCATCTCAGCCTACTAGTCCTCATCTTGTACATCATCCATTAGCTCCCGTCATGGCAGCCTGGTACGCACCTTTGGTGTTGCCACCACCCTTGGCTCCTCTCCCAAATAAATATCAAGACAAAATCCCACACTTTACTGGAGAAGACACCACTACACCTCAACATCATATAAGTAGGATGACTGATGCCTATGAATACCTAGAGGTACAAGACGAGACCGTCAGAATGAGAATATTCGCCCAAAGTCTTGGTGGTGAACCCAAAGCATGGTTCAAAAGCTTAACTCCAAACAGCATCCACAATATCCCAGAACTACATCAAGTCTTCAGAAATAGGTAGGAAATCCGAAGAAACCCCATTCAAATCCTGTCAGAATATAACAATCTAAAACGGGAAAATGGGGAAACTGTCCAAGCTTACTGCACTAGGTTCAACAGTGTATATAACTCCCTCCCACCTCATTTCAAACCACCACTTGGTTTAGCCTTGGAAAAATTCCCCGAGGGTTTCGATCCGGACATGACATATCATCTGAGAGACAAGGATCCCCCTACCTTAGAGGAAATGCAACAAATAGCCATAAAAGCAGATGCCAACTTAGCTGAAAAAAGAGCTAGGACTAGATCAGAAAGAAAGGTCACCTATAAAGATGAGGGCTCCACTTCTTCACCTTCTCTAGATCACCGAATAGATGACTTAGTCAAATCCATGGCCAAAATGTGGGAAAATATAAATGAAAAGGCGCCTATTAGGGACAACCAGCCAAACCCTCCAAACAGAAACCGAAACCAAAACTTTAGGAGGGAACAACCCCAAAACAGACCAAGAGAAAATGACCAACAGATTAGGCCACCATTCAATGAAAACTATGTGGAAGAGGATGATAGGGATACAGAACCTCTTGATGAACATCATTTAAACCTCATAGGATCTGATAATGAGAGTGAGGTGTACCTCACAGAAGAAGAACAAGCGTTCTTTTCTCCTAATCAAGATGAGACCAACTATGAAGATCTCGACGAACCTGCCATAGATTTTCAGAATGCCATTATAGAAGCTCACAGGAAATATGACCTTAGAAGCAAAAGAAACCAAGATAATGCCAAGAAAGGTAACTCAGATACTGCTAAAGTCCCTAATACCATCCTCAAGAAAGCAGTAGGCAGTGACAAAATCAAGGTTGAGAAGACTGACCAAAGCCAAGCTAAAGTTACCCAAACTAGTCCTCTCTCAGATACTCCTGGTACTTCTACAAAAGTCACCGAAACAACTATGGCAAACAAAATCCCTAAACAAGGTCAACAAACTCAGAACATAGACAAGGTCGTGGCTGAAAAAGCTGAAACAAACATATCTAAACTTCAGTTGCCTTTTAGTTTTGAAGGCGAAATCGCCAAGATCAAGATCACCATGCCTCTTACTGAACTCATTGCCCAAAACTCTTATAAATCCCAAGTACTAAAAGTCTTAAATCTAGGAAATGATGCAAACACTGTTAATCTCACTGATGACACTCCTGAAGTATTGTTTGGTCCAAAGGTAGAGGGAAAATTCCAAGAGGGAGCTACTCTTCCATTTTACATTAGCCTAAACATCCACGACCAAATCCTCCATAATGCCATGCTAGACTCCGGCGCCTCGCATAATCTTATGCCGAAGGTAGTAATGGAAAGATTAGGCTTGGAAATCACAAGACCATACAAAGACTTGTATTCATTTGATTCAAGTAGAGTCCAATGCCTGGGTTTGATCAAAGAACTTTGTTTCAGTCTGGCCCAAATACCTGCGAAACATCTAATCATGGATATAGTAGTGGCAGACATTCCTCCCAAGTACGGGATGCTTCTATCCAGATCTTGGGGAGCCAAACTCCAAGGGAATATCCAACTGGACATGTCATATGCCACCATTCCTGTGTTTGGTCAGACCAGAATACTCTACCGCGAATCACACATGAAATATATGATTAGCAGTCAAGATAGGCCAGACAACATTCCAATGTGTTCCTTGCGTTCCGACCTGAACTCTTTCATTATGCATATTGATGAAAACATGGAGGAAGAGTCAGAGGAAACCGATGTAGACTTAGATCCACCACATCAGCTGTCCCTAGTGCCTTATGATGAACTAGACACTCAAGACTACCATGATCATGAAAAGCTGTGTCTTGAGGAAAGTAAGTTTTCCCTTTCCAAAGTAGGATTAGAGCAAGAAGCGCAAACTCTTATGTACTATCAAGCAAATTGCTCTAGTTTTAGTCAAACACCAGCAGTGACTTGTGGAAACTTCTTCCGGGTAAAGGCTTTAGAAGACCTACACATCATAAACCTATTTGGAACCTGGGAGCAAGGGAGTTTAATGTTTCTACCATACCTCAAAGATTTACCATCATGTGACCCTCCTACTGCAAATGAAACTTTGACCATAACCTCAGCAGCTCAACATCTTGAGAAAATGCCAGATAAACTTCTTATGAGCAAGAATGATAGTTGCAATCCTAGCATACCTGAACTACTGAAATTAGCTCATATTCTGTCTTTTCATGAAGAACTTAGAAATGCCAAAATCAGAAATCTCCTGCAGAATACCAATTTCTATAGAAAAAGCAAGGGAAATTACTGTGTCACTACCTTCCCCTCAAAGAACAGTTTTGACAAGAGAAAACACAACAATCTGAAACAAAATGAAATAATCAGGGATAAAACAGTCGGTCATAGAGTCTGCTTTGATTTTAGGAATAATACTGCATATCCCTATAACAGAGATTATGTTTTTTCTACTCAAAACCATGATTTACCAATTAAAGGTGCTTTTAATCGTGTATGTTTGCAAGATGATGTTTCAGGTCATGGTCATAAGATTCCCTTGCAAAGTAGACAGCTTAAATATTTTTTCAAGTTTGCGGGAGGTAGATCTGATTTCAAGTTCAAAATTGCAAAACCACCCAATGTCAGAAATTTGTTCATGAAAGCCATGTTCCCAGTTTTAAATTTCTGCATCTGTGCATACCTTGATGATGTCATTATCTATTTTAAGAATGACCAAGAATACATGCATTACTTGAGGAAAGCATATAGTAAGGAAAGGAGTGGAAATCAGATATTCAGAGAGGTACAAAGGGAAGATACTGGGCTGTTTAGAGATTCTTGCATGAATCCCTATGTCATGTTAGAGAGAGAGAATTTCCCAAATTTTTCTTTTCAGGAGTTAAGTGGGCCAAGGGTGAGAGGAGATCCTTACGAGGATAAGATGCTTAAATTCCGTCATTTCCAAGATTTTTGAGTTTGGAACACTTTCAGTCATTGTACATACCATTGTTTGAAATATTGAAAAAATAGAAAAGTCAAAAACAGTAAAAGATAGGAAAGTCAAAAACAGTAAAAAGCAGAAAAGAGGGCCAGTGAAGATAGAACAAAGGCCCCATGTTCCAAAAAATAGTCTTTCGGAAAGCGAGCAAGTCTAAATGCCGCTACTAGTACTTCAATGTCTTGTTCAGCTATCTAGCCTAATCATAGCTGAGCATGTTTAAATTTATTTGCCGATAAGTTAGTGAGTGCCAAGATAGTCAACATTGTGTAAGATTGACTTATCACAGAGCTTAGATTAGGGAGAGATTCTGGTTCCACATGCCTAAAACAGAACCAAAGAGAGAAGCGAGGGATGAAAAACACATTGTATATCTTAGCCCCGCTTATCTAGTTTCCTTTTGTTGCAAAATAACATTTGTGTGCAGCTTGTCTTTTATGCCGCAAATGCATGACAAATCAGACTGCCTAATCCTGATTTGATCATTTTTTAATTTCATGTTGTAGATTAGAGAATGAAATCCTGTCAAACTGCTTAATCTTGACAGTCGATCTAGTTTTAGGTAGAGAAATGAAGGAGTTCATCAGCTTAATCTGAACTCCCGGCAGATATAAGAGTAGAAATAGATAGGTTCATTTTGCAAAAAAGAAAATATACATTGTCAAAAGGCTGCTAGTTCAAATGCGCCAAAGAGAAGAAAAAATGTTAGGAAAGATAGTGGGGTAGGTAGAAGTATCATTGATGTTAACTATGCTGTCACTTTTCAGAAATAACATCAAAAGAAGGGTGAATTTTGCGCCAATGGATAAGGCACTGGTCTTCATAAGCCAAAGATCTGAATTCTGGACACCTCCTGACGAGGAGCTGCCCTCCCCAAATGGAGCCACTGTTAGCCATCAGTATTTTTTACATGTTAGTGATGACTATATCTATAGCTGAGCTTTCTAGAAGCTGATTTCCTTATGTCAATTTTTCATCTAGAAAACCCTCCTAAAACTTTTTTCGCCCTTCTACTTTTCAGTCCACCCATGTCAAAATCAAAACCTCATTATCACTATCCTATCTAGCTTCAACCCTATTGGTTTGCCCATCAGCTTTAAAAGCAAATCCAAATTTGTTTCAAAAGTCTCCCCTATGTTAGGAAGTGGCGCTTTAAGGCATTTTACCCTTGGCAATCATCAAAAGCCAAAAAGCCTCCATCTACTACAGACCTACCATGACTGACCTCCCACTCTACAAATGAAATTGACAAGCAGCTCTAAGTCGCGCCACTTACACCCCTAGGTCTCAGCACTGCACAAACCACAGTCTCAAGCTGATTATTAGGTGTTTCACAGTGTTTTAAGGATTCTGCAAAGAACAGGAAATATAACTTCATCTCAGGAGGAAATGCTTGAATCTACAGTTAGAAGAACAATTGCTTCTAAATGTATCATGAGCCTGGGATATGTCTGCAAAACAGAAAGTCACTCATCAAGGCCTTGCAGTTTTCCTTCCAAGTATGAAAATCACAGTAAGAAAAGGACACCACTGTCACAGCAAACTGGTAAATTGTCATGGCCCAGAACCTCCTTCATTTACAAGCAGAGGGTTAGGGCGCCTCCTTCATCTACAAGCAGAGGGCGCTGGCCAGTATTGACTTTAAAGATTGCAAAAGCCCAGGTTTGCCTTTTACTGAACAATGAAACAATATCTCTAGGTTTTATGAATGTGAGTGATGATCATAACAGGGATAGAGTCTGAAATATGCAAGTTCAAAAGAAAACAGAGTTTGGTCTGATAAAGGAGGTCATTTGAAGTTTTCAAATCATGTGAATTGTTAAACTTTAGAAAGGCACATCATGAGTGAAAACAATTCTAATCATAAAGAGCCTGCTGTTCCACAAGACCAATTTGAAGAGGTGCTGACAAATCATGTCATCACACAGGCAAAAGAAAAGTTGTTTGTTTTTCAAAGGGTGCTGACCTAGACTATCTTTCAAATAATTTTTCATAAGTTAACCAAAGTAAATGCTGACTTTCGCTCTCGCAGCAGTAATAAAATGAGACAGTTGAAAATTTGACTAGGTTGTTCTCACATAGTGGTGATTGCAAAGGTGAGAAAGCAAGATTGATGTTCTTTTTAAGTTGGTTGCTTACCATCATAATCCAAGCAAACCCTGCTGGCAAAGATGTCAAATAATCTCCAGATACTTTGTCGCTCAAAGGCCTCCCTCCATTTATGAGCAAGAAGGCCAAAGCATTGGATGTTGTTGAAGACTGATTGGTCAAAAGGTGCACAAGGATACAAAGAAGGAAAATAAAAGTCTACACAGGAATGATGGTGTTTATAATTCAAAAGTGTTGGTTGTCCTATTCATATGGAAATGTTCGTCAAACTATACCTATAGTGGACAAGGAGACAAGCTGATATGTAGGCCATTGATACAAAAAGGGGCAATTTCCTAAGGGAGTTTCCTAAGGGAAAGGGTCAAACAACAATCCGATCAAACAACAATCCACTGTCACATGCAAAGAAGTCTAGAGGAGCGCCTTTCAAGAAAACAGAGAAATGTGGTATGAATAGATACAACCAAAATATGGCACTTATTATCAAAAGGGAACTTATGGATCACCTGGAAGCAGAAACTGACACCATGCATAAGAGAAAGCTTTTGTCAAAACCTGCTCATCAAACAACCATCGGCAGATTAAGACAGAGGTTCTGAAATAAGTCTTATTAGCTCTGGGCAGCACTCAAAACCCATGAAAGCGCTTCACTACTACAAATCCAAGTAAAAGAATTGTAAAGGGAATTCCTTCTTTTTCTGTAGACAGAGGATGATTTAACTTAAAAGTCAATACAATTATGTTTTTGCATTTACTGTCAAAAGACACCTACAGGAGTCTGTTAAACCAAGCTTAAAAGGAGGAGGCATTCCTTCAAAGCAAGGAACAGTCAGGACATTTTGTCACAAGTCATCATCTGGGTTTTGAAGACTTTGAAAAGCATGAAAAGAAATCAGCTTCAATGTGGGCACCTGCAAAAAAGAAAAGGTTTGAAGAAGCAAGTAAACTTCGGGGCTGTCAAAACAGGTTTACAATGCAAAAACCTACCCTTTCGGAAACAAACAACGTACCGTAGGCATATTTTTCTTGACTTCAGGTTAAAATGGGTTATATAAGGAATGGCACCGCATTATCGTACAATAATGGCAAAGATGGTCGAAAGGTTATTGGAATGATAGTTCAATATTACTAAAGAAGTAACGAAGGAAAGTGACCGTTGAAGATTTTTTGAAATGACATAAGAATAAAGTAGGAGAGTGAATGTTTCGTTTTCAAAGTTAAAACAAAGCTCCATGCCTCCCTAGCATCGAAACAAGGAAGTTCGGGTCGAAATTGCAGAAGATTGCACTGTTTGTGACCGCACGCCGCGCTTGGAAACCCGCGCGACGCGCCTGGCGTAAGGATTGCACAAAGCACAAGAAGAGCGGCGACGCGCCTGTACAGTTGCGCGACGCGCCTGTACGGCGCCCGACAGCCCGACCCGACAGACCACCCGGGTGGTATTTTTTTTGCGCGCCGTGCTGTCCTTAAAGAGTGCCGCGCATAATTGAAGGCTTTCGGTGCTACTCATCCCTCCCCGCGGTTTTTCATTGAAATTGAAGGCATTCCTATATATGCTTTCCCCATCTCAAAAAATTTGCGCGAAGTGACGTAGTTGCCTAAAAGGCCTATTTCAAACTCAGCGTACATGGGTTGGGACAAATTGCCGAGTTCGACCACATTTACATATCGACATACATTTCAATTTCTCAAGAAACCGCCCTTAGCACCCCCGCAGGCAATCAAAAGAGGGCCTATCCCCGCTTATCTTGCCACATCATAATATCTCAAAATAGTTTTACGTGAAAATGCCCATACTTTGAAAAGCCGTGTTTTAGACAAATTCCATCGTTAGAAGTGCTTATGGAAGGAAATTGTGTTGAGCTAAAAACTGTATGTTTTCACCTTTCTTAAATCAAGTTCAGGGTGTGTCATTTCTTTAAAAGCACCATAGGGTAAAGTTACCCTACTCAACCACCGAGAGGACAGTTGTCCACTATATACTCTTTGATGTTTTTCTATTCTTAAAAACCTCACTGCCAAGTGGATTTTCAGAAGTCATAAAGGCATCCTTCCAAAGGTGACTGATATTCCATATTGAAAAAGGCCATTGATTATTTTGAAAAAGAGCAAAATCTGACAGCCTTTGCTCAAAGCTTTTGGAGCTTTTAAAACCCTTTTACCTCTGCTTTAAATATGAATCTGACTGTATACTCACACCAAGGTTAAAATTATGAGCATGTTTTTGTTTAATAAAGTGACATGCATAGAGAACAGTGAAATTTAGCGGGAGAAAGGGTTCTTGGTCAAGCAGAAATTTATAGGTTGAAGCTCTGGAGGAAGTTTGCTCACACTGCTCATAAAGGGACAGTATTCACTGTATTGTTGGTTGACTGCCTTGTGTTTTTCAAAGCTTTTTAACAAGCTGTTATCCATCCAAAGTAAAGGGTTTTCTAACATAATCAGAAGTGTTACATTGGTAGGAGGTCTTGCCTATTTGGCAAAGTAAAGACTCTTGCAGACCTTGTTGAAACTTTTTAAGGCATTTTTCAAACTCTGTCACCTTGTTCAAAGCAGTAAATTTGACTGTATACCTACACTGAAGTTTGACTGCGTATCCACAAGTATGTTGTTTTATTTGCACTCCAAGAAGAGCAGGTTGATTAATAACTGAAATTCTACCTTGAGACAAAGATACAGGTGTATTGGTTGACATCTAAAGATTCACAGAACAAGGTGATTTTAGCACTTCTCATAGCAAACTTCTCCTAAAGCAGTCTGCCCTTCTTTTCACTGTGTTATTTCCTACTAAGAATCTGTAGATAGAGATATTCTAAAGGTGAACAGGACTTTTTCTGAAGAGCAGAGGTTGTGTATTACAAAGAAACTTGTTGCAAACCATCCACCTCACATTGTTTCTCTGTCAAAGCAGTACATTGACACAATTTGACTCTAACAGGGCAGTTTACACACAGTGAGGCAGTTTGTCTTTTCCAAAGCATATTCAGATCAAAATGCCTCCAAGGCAAGACAGCAGGAGCGGTCCACATAAAAGATATGAGCCCATCTCTACAGAAGAGATTAATGCTCATCCATCTGTACTTTTCAACTTCCATGAAGTAGGCTGCCTAGAGTTTTGCCAGAAAGTACAAGAAGTCAAGAGTTTTTCGCCATTAACACACTTGTGCGCCCTGAGATTCAAAGAAAAACATTTCCAAGTGGCGGGTCTTGATTTCAAAATTTCTCCAAGGTATGTGTCCAAGGCCACCAAGATCCCGTATCATGGCGAAAAATGGTTTAAACAGGCTCATCTTGACTTAGAGGATTACAAACCTTTCATCAAGCCTGAACATAGAGAGGCTTTCACTGCTATTTTCCCTTTTTCATATCTCCTTGACAGCTATGCTCCCCTTATGAAAGTCATAATGAAATATTTCACTTGTGAAGGGAGGTTTGATCGAATTTATGCCTATCATGTCCGTTTATTGATGCACTTTACTAGAAGCAGGCAACTAAACCTCCCTTACTTTTTGTTCAAGAGCATAGAGAAAATGGCATCTACTGTCCAAAAGAAGGCCCCACCTCAGCAAATCCCTTCTCTTTTTCATCATTCTTTGATCAAGATTATCTTCTTATACCAGCTAGAGAAGAAAGAGGTTCCATGGGATTTATTCATCAACCATCCGGACTTCTCTACTGTTCCTCCTGTTCATGTGCCTCCCACTCAGCCCATCCATCGCCCGGTACCTTTGTCTAGTAGGCCTACTCCTAGAAGGCTCAGAATGACTACTGGACAGCCAAGTCAACAGGAGGAAGGAGAGGATAGTAAACAGCAGCAAGAGGAAAGGGATGAGGGACAGCAGCAAATAGATGATGAAGGACAGCAGGTCCATGATGAGGGACAGCAACAGTTAGATGATGAGGAACAGCAGCAGGTGCAAGATGAAGAACAGCAGGTTAGGCAGGAAGTTGAGACACCTCTTGAGCCACAAATTGAACAAGACATTGATGAAGAGCAGCAAGCTAATACTGGTGAACAGGGGCAGCAAAGTGAACAGCCAGGAGAAGATATCCAGCAGCCTCAAGAAGAGCAGCAAGTTCAGGAAGATGTCAAAGGTAAAACAGTTGTGCCTCCTCCTCTCAAAATAACAAAGCTCAGCACAGCAAGGAAAAGAGGGACTAAAGCTGCCACCCTAACAGTGACAAAGATTGTTCCTAGCAAGAGGAAATCGCCCAAAAGGACACCTTCTAGCATGCCAAGGAGGAAAAGCGCCAGATTGGCTTTCAAAGGTAAAAGCAAAGTTGGAGAAAGTACAAAGCATGGAGGTGAATTAGCTATCATCCCTATCCAAAGCGATGACAATGATAATGAGGCCCGCCTTCTTGAAAATCCCCTAATCCATAAGGAAGGGAAAATTGAGGCATTAGAGGAGGATCTTCAAAGGGCAAGGAATTTCAACCACTTCTTGGAGATTGAAAACAAACAGATGAATGTGCACACTGTTGTTCATGAGGCATGGGCGATCAAATATAAAAAGGAGGCAGCTAAGGCGCAAGCGAGAATAGAAGAGCTCATTGGAGAGTTTGATGAGGAGGAGGAGGAAGACCAGCCTAGGCGGAAGAGGCCTAGGACCATCGGGCTTAAAAGAGCCTTGGAAAAGCAGAAAGCAGAAGAACAGGCCCAGCTCCAAGCTTTTCCTCTCACTGCACTCCTTGAGCAGGAAATTGAAGAAAACAAAGAGGCATGGCTTGAAAGAGCTAACAAAAATTTGGAAATGAAGCTTGAGAGGGCGAACAGAGATTTAGAGCTGCAGAGGAAGAGGACACATCACTTCCAAAAGCTAAATCAGTTTGCCCGGCGCAAACTAAAGGCAGCCCAAGAGAAATTGAAGAAGGCAAAGGGGAAGCGCCTAGCACGGAAAGAAGGGAAAAGCATATCAGCCCTTGATATTTTGGCCTTAGCTTTGGAGCATGTTGCTATGGACCCCTGAGGGTCATATGTGCCAAGTTTGGGCCCATTTCGACAACTTTTTGTTTTTTGGCATTTTTTGGGTTTTTGGTCGAAAACTCATAAATTCGCCATTTCAGTTTGAAGAATGGTCAAAGGAGAAGGATGATACCAATGGATGCCATAATTCTATGAGCAGGTCCCCAGTGATTTTCAGAGCATTTGGAGATCATTCGCCCCCTCAAATTGGCGAAAAATGCTCTCTTTTTGCACATTCTGCCCGCCATATCAGCAGTCTGCTATTTCCTGGTTTTTTGCACACAGGTACAGTTTTGGGGAACTTCTAGGCATCAGATTGAGATGATTTCAGTTGCGCCAAAAAGTAGACATAGAGAGATTTCCAACGAGCTATCATGAGCCTCGTTTCGACATCGGGAAGGCTGCCAATTGCCTCCAGCAAGTCAGGGGACCTTTTTCAGACATAAATATGAAGTATTTTTGTAATTTTTGAACCTCAAAAATCTGCTTTTCCCAAATGTGCGTTAAGCTATTTTTACACTTGGGAAATGATGTAAAGTCAATATAATTTCCGTTTTTAGCAGGTTTTTAGATATTTTATGGGATATTTTGTGCCTTGGGCTTTGCAAAGCCTCAAGGACAAGTTTAGATATTTTGACTTGGCCAATGGGATAGCTAGTTGCTCCATGAGGTTTTCCTTCCTCTAGCCTATTTATTCCACAAGGCTTCATTGTAAAACAGAGGCTGAACTTGAGAGAAGAATCAATATATTGGTCATATGAGCTTTGAAGAATATACTTGTGTTATGATTTTTGGACTGCCTCTTGGATGCTTTTGATGAATGATGAAGGATTGGTGATGGATTCCATGACATGGTAGAATGGTATAGTGTTTCTTGCTATGTTTTTGTCTTCTAGTTTTCATTCATAATACATGCTTCTTGCTGCTATAGATCAATAGAGATTGATTTTGAGATATGCCCATGGAGGCACCTCAAAATTCTTGAATCTTCATAGCTTGATGTTTTCTTCTTCCTTAGTTATACTAAAGAATTCTTAACTGCTCTTTAGTAACTTAAGGTACTGTTTGCTAGTTTTATTTACAAATTCTATGCATGTTGAGTAGGATGTATGGTGTGCCCTGCCTACCTATAAAGCTGCCCATAGTTTTGTCTATAAAACTTTCTCTTTGACCGATTAGTTGATCATCTTGTTGAACCAAGGAGGCCTAGTTCCGATCTAGCCCTTTGCCTAAAACTATGAAAGCTTGTTTGTCAAAGTGCCCAATGACTTAGAGACTATGTTTAGGCGTTCCGGCATAGTATTTTGAGTTGTTAGTCCTTCTTATGTGTTTTCCCCAAAGTCTGATAGCCATTTCCCAAAGTTAGAGGGTCTTATACTTCTATGCATGGCTAGAATGTTTGATTTCTGTGTATTAATTAGCTCATAGTTACACTTAGCATGATTAATGGCTTGCTATAACATATTTATGTCTGCTATCAGCTAATTACACTTGAAATCCCTCGTCTTTCATAAGCTTGATGTCCATTTACTCCATTCTGCCCAAAGATCCCTTCTACCGTGAATCAAATCGGCCCTACAGCAACCTTACATCATCATCTCATAGTTTCCTTGACCTGTTTGACCCCATAGCCCAATTGATCCGACTTCTTGTTATCCATTTTTATATCTTTGATCAGTTTTATCCCTCACAAACTTAAAAAACCAAAAAATCAAAAAACTCACTTCATAACTAGCCTAATATCAGAACACCATAAGTAAACACACCGACATCTTTTACATTTATAGAGAGAGCCCTCTCTGAGTCCAGGAAGGCTAGGTCCTTGGGCTCCAAAGCTTGGTTTGATGTTACATCGTCATTTGGCTCACCAATCAGCCAAATCACAGGACCCTAACATCA
>JAXQQM020081842.1:0-18431 GCA_034641835.2 Pinus albicaulis | reverse complement strand
TCAGAAGAAAATTCTTTCGAGCCTGTTTCTTTTACCTTCACTCAAGCTCAACCAAATTTAGTTTCTATTCCCTCTGTTGTTGTCCATCAGCCTATCCCCATATCATTTTTGCCTCCACCTTCATTCACTTTCACAGCAGGTTCATCAACCTCAACTACCCAAGGAAAAATTAACCAAGGTGTAAATATGGCAACACCAACTTTCTTAATGAATATATATACACCACTAAATATTGCGCAACCAATTAATGCCATGCCTAAATAATACCTCAAATTACTTCCTCGTTTCACTGGAGAAGATGAAGTAACTGCAGAACAACATTTACCCTTGTTTTTCATTTTTGTTGAGAATTTAAATGTTGAACATCTTGATGTTGTGATGAGACTATTTGTGCAGTCTCTAAATGGAGAGGCTAGAAAATGGTTCAAAGGTTTACCAAATGGGTCAATAAATAACTGGGAAGAGTTAGAAACTCAATTCACTCTGAGATGGGGATAAAAGAGAGATCATGGTTACTCATTGACAGAGTTTAATGCAATTAAAAGAAAGCCTGATGAAAACATTTCTGAGTTTGTAAAAATATTCAACAAATTGGACAATAGTTTACCTATAGAAATGAAGCCCCCACCCCCCCGTAGGATCAAAGGTAGTTTTTTTCGGGGATTTTCAAGATGATTTTAGCTTTATATTGAGAGAGAGAAGAGCCCCTACTCTTGAGTAGATACATATATATTATTTAGATATTTAATCTAATATGACTACAGCTGGAAAGGAAAAAGGGAAACAACCCGTCCAAGAGAAGGGGAAAAAAAAAGAAGAATCATCACAAGATCTAGGAATTGAAGATATGACAAAGGTGATAAAAAATCTGACAAATAATCTAGCTAATATGGAATTTGAAAATAAAAACTCCCAAAGACAACTACAACAAAACCGAGGGGGGTTTAACCCTTAATTCAGAAGACATCCCCTGAAAATCTTGCAAAGGAAAAGAAGAGATCAAGACCAGGTTCAAGAACCATTGTATATAGAAGCATCACCTAGAGATCCAGTAGAAGATGACCAAAGGGAGGCCGAGGATCAGGTATCTTCTATGTATACAATAGAAGAGGATGAAGAAGAATATTGTGAGGGAGAATATACTGAAGTTGAAGTGTCTTTTGATCAAGATGAAATGGATGAATACTGTAGGAAATTCACAGATTTCATGCAAGCTGAGTTACATAAAAAGTATGATTTAAGGTCTAGAAAGAGATCTAGAGTGCATGATAATGAAGGTGAACAACAAGGTTCCATTCCTCCTCCAATGGCAACTCCACAACAAAAGGACCCTGCGAAACATGTTAGTAATGGGAAACAACCTGTAAATTCACTTAATAGAACAAATGTGCAGCAGGGTGAATCTTCCCAGAACAAATCAGTTGACACTAATATTTTGTTGAGAGTTGTTCCTGTACCCAAACAAGTGGAAAATTATAGAAAGAGTGAAGAAGAACTTGAAAAGAATGTTAAGAAAACTCATGCTTTCAGTTTGGAAAAAGAGTTGGAGAAGGTTAAAATTTAGGTACCTCTTCTAGAATTAGCTAAAATACCATCTTACAAGAAAGAAATTTAAGAATTTATTAATCTCACACAGATGGAAGATATAAGTGACATAATGAACTTACAAGAAGAAAATCCAGTGGTCACCTTTGGTCGTCATGTAGAAGAAGTAGATCATTTTGTTCCACCCTTCTATATTTCTTTGTTGCTTCATGATTTTACTCTACGTAATTGCATGATGGACTCAGGAGCATCCCATAATCTCATGCCATTGTCTGTCATGAAGGAAATAAACTTGCATATTACCAAAACTTATAGGGATCTGTATTCATTTGATTCGAAAAGGGTGAAATGTGTTAGGTTAATTAAAGATGTATCAGTTTCATTGGTGGAAATCCCAGCAAAGAGTATAGGATGTAGTGGTCGCTGACATTCCAGCCATGTTTGGAATGCTCCTATCAAGATCTTGGGGAGAAAAGTTGGGAGGCGTTATAAAATTAGATTTCACTTATGCTATCATTCCGGTTTTTAATGGGGAAGAAAGGATATTGTATAGGGAGACAAGGTTTGTGAAGACCACCTCCAAGAAAGATGCAGGAAATTCCCCCATTTATAGTCAAGAAACATAAGATCTTTCTTGTTTCATGCTGCATGAAGATGCATAATTTGATGAAGACACGGGGAATTAGTTCTTTTCAGCAGTTGTAAGTAATGATCTGCACTCAAGAAATATTTGGAAATGCTACTTTGATGGTGCCTACTCCAAGGAAGGCGCAGGTGCTGGATTCTTGCTGATATCACCTGAACGTAGTCTCATGCCTTTCTCTTTTAAACTAGAATTTGATTCAAAAAACAATGTGGCTGAGTATGAGGCCTTAATCTCAAGCCTTCAAGTTGCTAAACAGATGGGAGCTCAATTTATTTCAATTTTTGGTGACTCTGAATTGATAATAAGGCAGATTAAAAATCATTATCAAACTAAGCATCTAAGGTTAAGATCATATAGGAATGAAGTTTGGGATCTGATAGAAAACTATTTTGAAGCCTTTAATCTTCAGTTTATTTCGAGGGAGGAGAATAGATTGGCAGATTATTTAGCAGTTGTAGCCAACACCTTCAAACCTCCAATAAATCCAAGGTTAAGGTATGAAATTGAAATTAGACATAGACCTTCTATCCCTGACAATTTGAAACATTGGCAGGTTTTTGATGATGATGAACAGATAAATCAGTTCCTGACAATGATTGGAAACTTTGAAGATGCTTAGATAGACCAATAGGAACAAAAAACTGAGCATAAAGAAGAAATAAGAAACCTTAAGCAGTCAATATGTGAACAAAATATTATCCAATTGAAAGATAATGTGATCCCTAAAGGGTTGTTTCCCCTTTAAAGATTATTCGATTCTAATGATGTTGTTTTTGATTCAAAGAAAACACATCAAGAAGAAGAGATGGAAGATTGTAATTTGGGAACTCAGCAGGAACCCAAAATAGTGAAATTTTTCAAAGGGGTTCCCAAAAACTACAAAGAAAGATACATTAATCTTTTAAAGAAATATATGGATGTGTTTTCCTAGTCATATGAAGACCTGAAAACATATGAAAAAATCATAATCCAGCATAAGATTCCATTGAAAGAAGGACTCAAACCACACAGACATAAGCTCAGATAGATCAATCCATTTTTTCTAGATCCAATTGAAAAAGAAGTGAAGAAATTGTTGCAGGTGAAAATTATAGTCCCTCTCAGATATTCAAACTGAGTTTATAATCTGGTCCCTGTAAGAAAGAAGAATGGAGAGATAATATTGTGCATAGACTTCAGGAATTTGAACCGATAATCTCTAAAAGATAATTATCCTTTGCTGAAAATGGATTATGTCTTACAGAAGGTGACAGGAGTTCACAAGTTCTCTATAGTTGACGAATTTTCTGGGTATAATCAGGTAGCAGTAGAAAAATAATATGAGATGAAGATTGCTTTCACGATGCCCTGAGGCATCTTCATGTATGCAAGGATTCCGTTTGACCTTATAAACGTAGGTGCAACATTTCAGAGAGCCATGGACATAGCCTTCATTGGTGATAGGTTTGTAGTTATATATCTGGATGCTGTAACTGTTTTCTCAGGGTCGGATGATGAACACTTGGAGCATTTGAAAAAACCTTTTCAAAAGTGCAGAAATTTTGGTCTGTCATTAAATCCCAAGAAATAATTATTTTCCTAAGAAGAAGGTAAATTATTGGGTCACATAGTTTCTAAGCAAGGAGTAAAGATTGACCCAGTAAGGGTGGAAGACATTCAGATGATTCCTTTACCTAGAAGCAAGAAAGATATCCAGATATTCCTGGGAAAAATAAACTTTTTAAGGATATTTGTGCCCAATTATGCTGAGATCGTGTGAAGTATAACAGATATGTTGAAGAAAATTGCAGAAGTGAAATGGGATAAGGAAGCAAGAGGTGCATTTGCTAGAATAAAGGAAGCATTGTAGGAAACTCCAGTTTTTATTAGTCCAGAATATAAAAGATCCTTTCAGGTATTCTCATTTTCATCCCCCACTACTATTGCTGTTGTGGTGTTGCAGAAAAATGAAGATAGTAAGAGTATCTAGTTGCATTTTTCAATAAATTTCTCAGAGATGTTGAGCTTAAATAAAATATTATGGAGAAACAAGTATATGCTTTGGTCAAAGAACTGAAATCCTTCAGGACTTATGTGTTACAATCCCAAATAGCTGCTTATGTTCCTAATTTTGTTGTCAAAGACGTGTTGGTCCAAAGTGACGTTGAAGGAAAAATGGGGAAGTGGATAGCAAAAATCCAAGAGTATGATTTGGACATCAAACCCACCAAGCTGGTCAAGGGATAGGGGTTAGCGAAGTTGTTGACAGAGACAAATTTTCAAGCCTTGGGAATTAATCTGTTGGCACCCATGGATGGAGTTGTTAATGAAGAAGTTCAAAGCAAGTCCAAAATAGGTATTCAATACAAATTTTTATGCTCTGATTGGTATAAAGATATTGTTCATTATCTGTGTTTATTATCCTGTCCAACTTCACTAAATAGAACACAATACAAAGCTCTCAAGCTCAAGTCTCAACCATATGTTATCGTAGAAGCAAATCTATAATGGAAAGATCCTATTGGTATTTTTCTGTTATGTTTGACCAAAGGAGAATCTATTGAAGTCACCAAACAATATCATGGAAGTCTGTGTGGAGGAAATTATAGATAGAAGATCATTGCTCATAAAATTCTCAAGTCAGGCTTCTATTGGCCAACCCTGTTTGCAGATGTTTATAAACTGGTCAGAAGTTGTTAGAAGTGTCAGTTGTTTGCTGAAAAGAAAAATCTTGCTCCATTACCTCTCATCCCAATATTTATTGAAGAACCTTTCAGGCAATGGGGATTGGAATTTATTGGAGAGACCAGTCCACCATAAAGTGGAAAATTCAAGTGGATTTTGACTGCCACTGATTATTTTACAAAATGGGTTGCAACAATGCCCACTAAGAAGACGAATGACCAAGTAGTGATGAAGTTTCTGGAGGAAACATTTTTCAGTAGATTCGGATGTCCAGTCAAAATTGTGACTGATAATGCTCAGGCATTCAACTCTACTCGTTTCATTAATTTCTGTCAAACATATAATGTAATTTTATCACATTCCATGGTGTATCATCCCCAAAGGAATGGATTGGCAGAGTCTTCAAATAAGACATTGGTCAGAATCTTGAAGAAGAGAATCACCGAGAATCAGAAGGATTGGGATATGAAGTTGAAGTTTTCCCTTTTGGTAGTTCGAGTCACTACCAAGAGATCTACTGGGAAGTCTCCCTATGAACTAGGTTATGGAACTCAAGCACTATTTCCTACTCAGCTGGCCAAACCAATGATTTCTTTCTTTCAAGAAGCTCAAGAAGAACCTAATTCTCTAGTAAGAATATTTAACAAAATAATTGAATCAAGTGAAAACAGAAACAAAGTCAAGGATAATTTGATTACTTATCAGGAAAAGATGAAGTCTATATTTGATATAAAATCAAAAGAAGTTGTCTTTCAAGCAGGAGATTTTGTACTGGGATGGGACACTAGACAAGAATAAAAGGGGAAGCATGGTAAATTTGACCCTCTCTGGTATGGTCCATAGAGAATCTCTGAGGCAAGGTAAAATAACACATTCATTTTGGAAGATAAAGATGGAGAGTCAGTACAACTGCCTGTGAACGGGCAGTGTTTGAAGCATTATTTCCAGCATTAAAAGTCAGCATTCCACTATTTTCAATACTGGATTTCTCATTGTTCATATGTCACTAAGAAATATTTGACTCCATTCCCAATGGATAAGGCACTAACCTACGGTTCTTAGTGCTTCCGTGGGAAAAAGCACTATCCCCAAGTGGAGCCAGATGTTGTGGCTCATTTGCATTTACCTTTGAAATATTTTTCAAAACACCAAAAATGCATATACGATAGAAAATGTAAAATTTTGTGTGTCGTATAATAATTTTGATTTATATTTTGGTACATTAACATTATGTGATAATATGTGAAGGTGCGTTGAGTCAGGCTCATTCACGTGCAGAATAGCTCAAGAGCCAGATTGATGGACACGTTCAGAACATTGCACAACCAGACAAGGTCAAGTCAAGCTCATTCGAAAGCTTAGGAGGGACTAGCACAGTAGAACACTAGATAAGCTCAGGAGGGTTACAGCATGGAGCAAACAAACTAATTTCTCGAAGGCGGAGAAAGGGCACATTCCCCTTAAAAACTTTAGTGTTTTGGAGGAGGCGCAAAGGGAAAAATAGATGGTCGGGATCAAAGCACAGAACTAGAGCAGAGAGATGGATGACGAAGATTAAATCACAAACCACAAATCACAAGTTTCAAAGGATAGGTGCGAGAGGTAAATGTTAAAATTTCCAATGTGCGATATGCGATGCGATGCGGCTTGATCGCAAATCGAAAATCACAAGTTTTAAAGAATAATTGTGGAGGTAAATCTTAAATTCGCTGAAGTGCGATATGTGATGTAGTGGGACTCAATCACAAATAAAAAATTTCAAGTTTTAAAGGATACCGTAGGAGGTAAGTGATAAGGTTGCTAAAGTGCGATGTGCGATGCCAGGTTGGACCCGATCGTATAGCGCACATTGGAAGTTTTAAAGGATAAGTGCTAAGGAAAAGTTAAAGACAACAAAATGTGAAGTGTGATGTTGGCACAAACACGATGTGGTTCCAATATGAAGTCTAAAGGATTTCAAGTCCGGGCTTATCAGGTTTGTGCGCCATATTATGAAGAAATAGGAAAAACGCAGCAAAGAGACTCAGGTAAGTGACTCGACGCAGAGAAAAGGAGAAGAGAAGACAAAACACATCAGGCATGTGTAGAAGAGGTAGAGTTGGGTAGCAGGTGACATGATGACAGCGTTCGAAATGAAAAATGCATAGGTAGAGTCATGCAAAAGAGCATATAGTGGCACTGTGGGAAGCATGATATCTGGGTCAAGTCGGGCATTGAGGCGTTGTTATAGAACTGTGCAACGATCGCATCATAACCAGAAAGGACACATCGACACTTCAGGGGGACGAATTAGCAACTCAGATTCAACAAAACGAACGATATTTCCAGTTTCAATTTGTTTTCTTGGTATGATTGCATAAGTAATCTTAACATTTTATGTAGTTGAGTAGTTTCAAGAAGTTCAGCATTTACAAACTACTTTGATGTATTTAAGTGGATAGAAATAAATAAAAGAGGTTTGAGTTTTTGACCTTTGGATGACTGTTAATTTGGTACTAAATTTTCTGAGAAATTAATGAAAGAAGATTAAGTTTCCTACACATGTTGATGTTGATATGTATTTCCAGTTTCGCTCTGTGCTTATTCTTCTTTGAATTAAGTGAAATAATGTATCATCCAGTCTCTTAATTACATCTGTGAGTAAGAGTTAAATAACCTTAATTTTCTCTCTTTCACTCCATATATTCTCTTTTCATAAACTCCTGATGAAACTTTAAAGTAATATATTATTTGTTTACAACATATTATTTCGAGTTTCCTCTCTCTCCATGAATTTCCTCTGAAACTTAAAAGTGGCAGATTTTGTGTTTTTAGCATATCATTTTGAGTTTCCCTTACAGCTCTTCTTTTCATTTCATTCAAATATCAACATTTTATGGCATTGTGAAGGCTTTCATTAGATCAGATTATTGAGGGTATTAAGTAATTAAATTACAAAGCTGTTAAACATAGGCCATTTGATATTGAAATTTTGAGATACATTCATAAAATGTCTTAAGCATTGATTCCTTACCACATCCAAGGGATTGTTTCTTGAGATACAACAAGTTATACAAGAGTAGTATGTGGATATAATTTCAGGCCGATTCAGGCATTATTGAGGTCAAAGTTCCATTTTCCTTCCAGCAATAGCTAACAAAATTTATGGGCAGTGCACAGATTTTGTGGGAGCCATTTCTATTATTCCTTATCGTTTATGTACTTAGATTTCCGCATTAATAAAATGGATAATTTTTTGGCTTAGTTTCTTGTGTATTTTGATGTGTATGTTTGGAATTTGTTTAATGTTGTTGCTTCCTCGTACATTTCTCTGTAAATTTCAATTTGGAACACTACACCCAGTTTGAAAATTTGGGTTATGAAATCTTTTGTAGCATTTTGAGGCATCAAATGGCATTTTTTGTGGGTAAAACTTTGTCTCCTTAATGTAGTATTTTTTATTTTTCATATTCTACACACAAAAATCTTTCCAATGAGATAATAATTTCCTTAATCAAAGTTCGTATGCAAAATTTATGTCACTTGGAAGTTGACTTTCTTGTTTTCACCACCATAAATCGAGAGGATGCCACATCATCCCCCGTAACTCATGGAAAATGGGCTAGTCGAGTGATTAGGATGAAGGAGAATCTATAAGATTCTATATTGTAGCTCTAGTTAAGAGTTGGATTCAAATCTAACCAATAGTATTCTATCAAGTTGTGTTATAACCTAGCCACTAGGAGGAAAAATGGTTCCATTATTTTCAAGTGCATTTATTCCATAGATGAACAAATTATCCAAGAGGGATAGAGAGAGAGCGTACATAGAGGATTTGTGCACTGTAGTAGCCCACATGCCACAATCCATACCTTTTTACTTGCAACCATTTTCCATTCAGAGGAAGAGAAGATTAACCTCACCTTCCAGTTAGGTTTTCTCCCAAAAGAGTTTCCCATGATATATTGTGTGTCATTCATGATTTGTTAGTTTTATTTTGATGTTATCTATTTTCTACATAATTATAATTTACAAGCTTACGCAGTAATTTTTTTTTTACATATCCATAAATGTAAAGAGAAATAAACCTTCATAGTGTAGATTTCATATTTTAAAATATAAGTTATCATATTTTTTGTGATGATCTTTTTAGTAGAATATCCATGATAGTTTACAGATCATAAAAGATAAAAATTTTTAGTACTTTTCATTATTCTCTTTAGGTAAGGGAGGAGAAATTAGGGGGTTTTGTACTCAAAAGATATAGGTGAAGTGTCAATGAGGTACTTTAAAGAAGGGTAATATGACCTCCTAAACTCCACAATTAACTCCACAGACAGACTACTCGAAATATGGAAAGAAGTTGAGGCCTATAATTCTTAGATACACTTAAAACCTTTAAAAACCATAAGTCCTTAGTAGAGCATCCATAGCAAGAGGTACCAAACATTAACATGAATAATATTAATAAGGTATGACTTTAGATAATAGATGAGGATATGGAGATATTAAAGTTATGGATTTAGATAATAGATGAGGATAGGGAAATATTAACCTTAAATAGTTTGGAGGACATTTAGTGGAACCCATTTTGTCTCTATTAGCAAGTGAAAAATAAAAGGAATATCCAAGAAGAATCTATCATTATTGTTTTTGAGCTATATCACAAGAATTATATTACAAGAATAATTAGTAGGTAGCAGTGAGGAAACATATATGAGGAAGGAATTTCCTAATAAATCAGGTTTTGGGGAATAAACATGGAAGGAAGTGCATCATAGTCAGAAAAAAAAGGTAAAACTAGTGCAATGTGAGCACATGGTGCATAGTGTAATTCACGATGTCAGTGGAGAGAAGAATAATTAGATAGTTAATGGGAAAGATGCAAAAAAAATATTCTAGAAGGTTCTTTACTCCCATTAATGTAGAACGTCTAGTTTGATAATATAGTGTATATCTCAAATTCTCATCTCTTCATTCATAGTTGCCTCACCATTGACCTTCATTTTCAAGATAATGTATAAAATATATTTTACCCCTCTTTAATCTAATACATGATTCATCCATTTATAGACCTAGAAAAGTGAGTCACCTCAAATCATAAGTATTTATCCCTTTGATCATGGACATTTTAAAGAAAAAATATCTATCTATTTATCAAAAATTTATTTGCAATAATCTTTAGGAAATTGATATACCCAACAAACCATTCCTATTTTCTTATGTTTAGACTCAAAGACACTCTCATTCATGAGATATTCAAGAGATTTAACATATTATGACCTAGGGCTCATTCTAACCCTGGGTAATTGTTACTAGTTATTCCAAATTATAAGATTAAGCTATTCGATTTTATGAATGTATATAATCAACCTATTACAATGTAAACCATGCATTATTACAGATAAAATATTACATACATAAATACAAATAAAAATTAGGGTTAGGAAAAATGATACATACAAATGATTCAAACGATTTTAGGAAGAGGTGAAGATACAACCTCAATGTGATCTTTTTACTTCAAAAAGTGAGTTAAGGATTCTTGGTTGTGCATTGATTTCTTTCCCAATAATTCATCATCCACTATTTATAACACTTCTACAATACTCATAAATTCCCTCCACCCTATGCATACCCTTCCACCCCTCTATAAATGTATATAAACTTGCTTCAATTAAGAATACCTCTCTACATTAATATGAAACAATATATTGATTATTTTTCAGAAATCCCCTTTATAAATGAATGTGATAAGGTGTTGGAAAACCAATTAAATATCTATAAACTTTGTGAATTTATATTTTTTTTTGCATAGAATTTTATTTGAACAAAGTTATGTTAATATGGCTTATTTGAGCCACATTTTGTATTCTTTTAATTGGAATTTTATAGCAAAATAAATAATAAAAATATTTCATTTTTATTTTAATTTATTTTAATTGATTTAGTGTGATAAATAAAAAGTCAATTCAATTTTCACAAATATCTTTTTTTTTTGGGTTATTAGTTAACCTTATACTACCAATATGAATTATTTATAAAAAATTTCATATTATTAGTTTTTATTTTAAATATTAACATTTCAAAATAAGGTGTGATTTATTAAAAAAAATTATCTTGAAAAATTATTATAAATCATAAAAATTTAGAAAAATAAAAATTTATATATATATATAAAATATATTTATTATTTATATTTTATTTAGTAATTTTATTTTATAAATCATTAAAAAATTAATATTAACTTTAAACTATATATATAGATATAGTTTTAATAAAAACGTAAAAAAAAAAACAATATTAAAAACACAAAACACAAACTTAAAACATAAAACATAACATATTCTTTTTATGAGAACCTTACACCCATTTAAGAGAACCTTATTTAAATTTATATTATAGCTACTATATGAGAATGAATGTAATGGATTATATCCACTTTTAATTCACATGGTTAGATAAAGCAATGTGTTGTAGTTCATATCTTTGGATATGGTGTGTTATACCTCTCATGAATGGCATAATGAGGATGAATGTAATGTCATATCCACTTGTAATTCACATGGTAGATAAAGCAATGGGTTGTAGTTCACATCTTTGGATATGGTGTGTTATACCTCTCGTGAATGGCATAATGAGGTTTTTGGTTCTCTTTCTCTTTTTTTTCCATGTATCTTTACTCTAACTTTTATATTATAATTAATTATACATATAGAGTAATATTTGAAATAAATTTACGTGTAAATATTATTTTTTAAAGTGTGAATATTTAAATATGTATTTTAATATAATTATTTGGAAAAAAAAATCAATTTGTTTTATATGTAATTTATTTTTTTTAATTGTAATTAGCATAGATTCATGCTAATTCTAAATTTTATCAAAAGCTAAGAGAAATATCCTTCTCCATTTTTTTATAGATATAAGATTAACATGAACTTATTCTCATTTGACACAAATACACATATCACATGTCAAGTTCATTTGAAGTATGGAAGATATCATGTATCTCCTTCATTTGTAAAACCCACAATAATAAAATGTTAGTTTTATATATCATATCTCTTTATATGCATACACTGAATTTTCTATTATTATTAATATTTTTAAAAAATTATACATGTCAAATAAATATTAAGTATCGAAGGAATTACAAATCCCTTATATACCCTAAATTAAAAAGCACCAGTAAATGGAAGAAATTACACATCTCATTTATCTCAAGAAACATACTAAAAAAAATGTTTTAACAAATATAATACAAAGTAAACATAGTCGGTCTCTATCTCTCTTGTGAGCTTTGTATATGCTAACATTTTAAAAAGCCACATATCAACCCTATATTCATAAATAAATAAACTACACATCTCTTCACAATGGAAAGTGAAAATATAAGAAACTTCAATTACTTTATCTCTATATATAATAATTTATATAAAGTATGTTGTTTTTAGTAATTGATGCTAAACTATATCAATTCGAAAGTAAAAAAATACATATGCTGCATGCTAGGTTGGTAAGTTGCGCTTAGCCAATCCAAACCTTTGTTGCGAAAGTATGGGGCTACCTCCTTGGAGGAAACCTGCCTAAAAATAACATCAAACAGAAAATTACAATGTGTGTCGTAGCACCAGTGAAAATAGAATTTTTGTGATAATAACAAGCATGAAAAAAAACTAAGAAGAGTTGAGTTGTTGCGAAGTCATGAGTCTTCTGCATCATCATCACTATCTGGATCTTCCTCCACAATGGGACATGTGTACTGCTGCGCAACGATATCCTCTTTAATAGTAGGTTGACGCAGAGGCCTGAAAGTAGGTGCGCAGAGGATAGGAGCCACTGGGTACTCGGCATCCGAGATTCGTGTCCAGGTGCCTTCCGAGTCCATTATCCAAACTTTTGTGTCATCCCCTTCATCTTCTTGTGCTGGAAGAGGCTCAGTCTTGCGAGGCAAGGGGGGATCCTGGTGCGCAATCGTGTATTTTTGTGGTTTGCTTTTGCCTCTCTGCATTACATGAGTGGGGGCCTCCTCCTCTTGGTAGAGTTCGGGACTTTGGGGGGCCTCCTCCTCCTAGTCGAGTTCAGGACTCTGGGGGGCCTCTATAATGTGACTGCCCAAGGAGGAGCCTTCAATGAAGTCCAAGATATTATCTGGCCCCCGGTGGTAGCGACCAGGGAGCGCACATCTCTGGCCACCTCTGATGGTTCGTTGGCGCAATCTAGGAGCCATGGTTAAATGAAGCAAGGGATTGATCGGGGTCTGAGAGGAGGTGAGGAGCATCTCTGACCCAAGACAGGAGGTGCGCAACAAGGTGTTATTGGATAGGGAAGTACTCTGATGGAGGATGCGCACTAAGGGGCGCAGGATAATGGGAGCACACAGGATGGTGAAACTAACAAGGCAGGTGGAGTTGAGGTGAGGTGCGCAATCAGGGGAGTACGCAACTTGGGGGATTCTGTGAAGTGCAACACTGAGGGGGAGGTTGCGTGGAAGACTAGGCATGAAGGAGGGTTGGGACTAAATAAAAAATACCAAAAGGAGTAGACTGTGAGTAGCTCTCTACTGTAGGCCATCCCCTTTTGTAGGGTTGTGACACATGCGAAGATGTTGAGCATTATTATGCCTCACTCGCAGCTACATGTTGTAACTGATTTCATGAGTATGCATGTGCGTAGAATTATGACCGCATGTCATATCCATTCGGGAGATCATTCAAGAGATTGTAGCAAAGAGGTGCCCTTGAGGGGATGTTGCTATATTTTCCTGTCTTCATGATGTCAGGTCTCTGTCATGTCATGCGAATGATTGCAGGAGTGAGGATCCACATTGAGTGAAGGCCTGTGCTACATATCTTCATCATATTGAGCATGGGAGAGTCTGTGTTCATGCGTGTTGCTAGCGTCACCCGCATCCAGGGTATATAAAATTATGTTACTTAATATCCATACTAAAATATTTTATAAAAAAATTTATAAACTTTGTACTTACAGTTACTCTCCTCCATGTAAAATAGGGAAAATTTTAGGGTCTAAATCCTAATATGCACATGTGGCTAATTTTCCATGCTTTTTGCAAAACAAAAATCTTCAGTTTTTATTTTTCGTAAAACTATATATATATCTATATCTATATATATATATATATATATATAAAATCTCCAAAATTATATAGAGAATATATAAAACCATAAGAAACTCGAATTACGTTTTTTTGGTGAGCCAAAAAATTTCTATTAATTCATCAAGATATTACATTAATAAGCTGAAAGATCTTTCCTCTTCTAGCCTTAACCCGACTAGATTTATTGACCAAGAGAGCAAAGCAAAAACTAAGGAAAATTTGTTAGGCTTTACATAAGGACCATAAACTAGCTAGTCAGAAACCCCAAAAAACACACAAAATAAACAGGAAGCCAACGAACATCACATAATAGGAGGAAAATTTGGTGCTTGACTAGCACTTGAAGCAACAGGATGATCAAAATCTCGATGGGAATGGAACTCCACATGGGACAAACACACCTCAAAACCATCCAAGCAATATTTTTTGTGCCTATGACCTAGCCGCAAAGAAGCCAAGTGATCGAGGATGTCCCATTGATATTTTTCAAGGTCATTGAGGAATGAAATGACTTCGTTTTAGTAGTCGTTGTGTTGCTCACACATACCTTCTAGCATAGTCAATATTAGTCTAATTCAAAAGTCCAAGGACTCCAAGGTGAACGATTGGACCACACAACCTAGGGAGTGGGCATGGTCATGCTCCAAATCATCACCCATCTCCACTTGCCCGACCTTTGCTACTTCGTCCATGCCTTCCTAGTCCTCTCTACCCCCAAATGGACCAGGGGACCCTCCACATCGTCGAGCGCGACCCTTATACTTCAACATGTCACAATTCACACCAGAGAAACCACCCTATGGGATCTCTATTCTAATTAACCTAGTGTTGTGAAACCATCTCCAAAAATAGAAGAAAAGAGATATCAATGCCTTAGAAATAAGCCACTTCGAGGGGGCAACCTCCAATACATTACATGAATGAACAATTCTTGGATGATACAAATTACAAAACCTCCTATCTATATATAGGAGTCTAAGGGGCCATAATGTAATCCTAGTGGGGCCACAATGTAATCCTAGCCGACCTAACAATAATAATTTAAGGGCACAATAATAACAATATGGTGGTTACAGGGGTACAATAATAACAATAAGGGGGTTACACTAACAACAATAAGGGACTGTACTAGTAATATAGGGACCTAACATGCCCCTCTCCTTAAAAATAGTGTTTTCCTCAACACTTGAGTAGCTCTGGGTGCTTCTGTATAAAATTCTCATCCTCCCATGTAGAATCTTCAGTGGGTAAGTTCTTCCACTTAATGAGATACTCTGAAATTGATTGATTTCGTAGCTATCGAGTTCTTGTTTTCGTGGCTACTTCAGGTTCCAATATGACTTTTCCTTCCTCATCAAGTTCTGGCAATATTGTTTGAACTGGAATATTTTCACTTATAACCTTTTTTAAGCATGAAACATGGAAAAATGGATGCACTCATGAAGAAGTAGGAAGCTCCAATTTGTATACCATAGTACCAATCTTTTGCAACACGTTGTAAGGACCATAGTACTTTGGCGATAATTTATTATCCTTCTTAGCTTGCTTGAGGGACATTTGTTTGTATGGTTGTAGCCGTAAAAATACCCAATCTCCTACATCAAAACTTCTCTCGCTGTGATGTTGATCTACCTGTTGTTTCATTCGATTTTGTGCCAAATTCAGGTTATCCTTTAAGAGTTGGAGAACTTCTTGCTGATGCTCGATGTGATCTTCCACTTCTTGAACCTTCAAATTTTCTCTTAAATATGATGTGATGGATGGTGGATGATATCCATAAAGTGCCATAAATGGGTCATTTTTGCTGCAGTATGGAAGGAAGTGTTATACCACCATTCAGCGAGAGGTAACCACTTGACCCATTGTGTTTGTTTATCAGATACAAAACAACGAAGATATCCTTCCAAACATTTATTTACTATCCCAGTTTGACCATCAGATTGAGGATGATAAGATGAGCTATGAGCTAATTGAGTACCCAAACAAGAAAATAACTCCGTCCAAAAATTTCCAGTAAAAATGGGATCTCTGTCGCTCACAATAACCCTTGAGTTTCCATGTAGCTTTTGAATTGTGTCCATAAATGTAGTAGCAACTGTACTTGCTTTAAATGGATGAGATAATGCACAAAAGTGTGCATACTTGGTAAGTCTATGAACTACCACCATGATGACACTCTTTCCTTCGGACTTAGGTAAACCTGTGATAAAATCCATTGAAATCTCCTCCCAACGTTGACTTGGAATGGATAAAGGTTGTAGAAGTCCCGGGGTCTTAATTCTCTCAACTTTATTCTGCTGGCAAACCAAACATTCCGCCACAAACTTTTGAATATCAGATTTAAGGCCATCCCAAAAAATTTCTTTCTTCACCCTGTGGTAAGTTTTTAAAAATCCTGAGTGTCCTCCTAAAGGAGAAGTGTGCAATTCCAGAAGAATCTTTTGTTTTAGTTGGGAATCTTTACAAAGATATAAGCGATCTTTGTACCATAAGGAATCATTTTTCCAACTAAATGTATCAGATGTACTAGGATCTTGCTGCAACTTTTGAATGAGTGTCCATACATCTTTGTACTTCTTCCATTCATCTCTTGCTTCAGTTATCCAATCTGGTTGGATAATAGAAATGGCACAAAGCAATGCTTCCACCTCTTCATTCTTTCTTGAGAGTGCATCTGCAACAACATTAAGCTTTCCTTTTTTTTAGATTATTTCAAATTCATAACCCAACATCTTTGTGACCCATTTTTGCTGCTCTTCTGAAGATAGTCTTTGTTCCAAAAAGTGTTTAAGACTATCATGATCAGTTTTTACCTTGAAGTGTCTTCCCATTAGGTAAGTTCGCCATTTCTTTAGTGCATGTTGTATTGCTAACATTTCCTTCTCATAAATAGGTTTCTGTAAATACTTTCCTTTGATTGGACGACTTTCAAAAGCAATGGGTCTTCCTTCTTGTATTAAAACAACACCAATTCCATTTCCTGAGGCATCACATTCCACAATAAAGGTTTTTGTGAAGTCTGGCGTAGCTAAGACCGGTGCTAGGCACATTGCCTCTTTAAGATGTTCAAAGGCCTTAGTAGCTTCAGGAGTCCATGAAAATGCATCTTTCTTCAATAATGTTGTTAGAGGTGCTGCTATTCTCCCATAATTCTTAACAAACTTGCGATAATACCTGTTAACCCGAGAAATCCTCGCAACTGCTTTATGGTTGTGGGGAATTTCCATTCCTTAATGGCTTTAATTTTGTTAGGGTCTACTTTAACACCCTCGTGAGATACAATATGACCCAGATATTCCACCTCTTGTACTCCAAAGAAACATTTGGGTGTTTTTGCATATAATTGTTTCTCCTGCAATAGTTTGAGCACCCTGTCAACATGTTCAACATGATCCTTCCAAGACCTGCTGTAGATTATTATATCATCAAAAAATACTAGCACAAATTTTCTAAGGAAGGGTTTGAAAATGGAATTCATCAACCCTTGAAATGTAGAAGGTGCATTGGTAAGGCCAAAAGGCATGACCAAAAATTCATAATGACCCTCATGAGTTCGAAATGCTGTTTTTGGAATATCTTCAGTCTTCATTCTAATTTGATGATATCCTAAATGAAGATCCAACTTGGTAAAATAAATTGCTCCATGTAATTCATCCAATAATTCATCAATCACAGGAATGGGAAATTTATCTTTAATGGTGAGCTTATTGAGCTCCCTATAATCTGGACACATGCACCATGATCCACCCTTCTTGTGTACCAATACTACAGGAGCAGAGAAAGAACTTTAACTAGGTTGAATTATACCTGCCTCTAACATTTCTGCAATCATATGTTCAATTTCGCTGTTTTGGACATAAGGATATCTATAAGGCCTGATGTTTGGAGGAACACTTCCTGGAATCAAATGAATAGCATGATCATGATCACGAATAGGTGGGAGTCCTTTGGGAGTTTCAAACACCTTGGAATGATTGTCCAAGACTTTTTGGAGATCTGTAGAAATAGATGATTTTAATGTTGGAACTTCTAGTGAGCATGATTGTGCAATTACGCCTCGTTGTTCTTTCTTTATAAGATTTTTCATGAAATTAGAGCTTATTATATTTCCCGGCTTCCTTGCAATACCCCGTAATCCGACTTCCTTTCCTTTTGAATTTTTTTTCAAGAAAAGTTATTGAAAATTAAAAGCTACCATCCCCAAAGATTGTAACCATTGTACTCCTAGTACAACATCAACACCTCCCATAGGAATGGAAAGCATTGGACTATTCAATACATATTCCCCCATGGTTAGCTTGATATTATGGAATTTTCCAGAGAAATTTATAGTTCCTCCATTTGCAACCATCACTTGACATTTTGGTGCTAGGTATAGGAAACAATTCAATTCCTTGGCTACCTTACAATGAATAAGATTATGGGTACTACCTGAATCAATCAACACTATTACCTTTTTCTTCTTGATATGTC
>JAXQQM020069297.1:0-11679 GCA_034641835.2 Pinus albicaulis | reverse complement strand
TGTCCTCACTTAAACAGTTGGCTTAAAGGTCGTTATAACTATGATCATAGATATTTTTAGGTGTTCCCTCTTCTATGACTGTAATTATCAGTAAATATTTTATGTTTCTAAGTCCTTTAAAATAAATCTTTGAGGAAATAGGGTGTTCCCCGAATCTTAGATTTCATTTGAAATTTGTCTTCAAGTCACTATTTTCAAAGGATGTTTGTAGAATTTATGATTAGCCCCGTCTATCAAACAGCTCTTTATTCTTTAAGTTATGTCAATCTCTTTGGTCAGAGAATTAAATTCTCTCTTTCTGAATCATTGATGTCCATCTCATTCCAAAACCAAAGGATCATGTGATCAAGTTAGATTTTCCCTCTGATATCCCATATCCATTGATGACTATGTAATGACCTCTTCTTGACTCCATTGCCCAATGAAGCTGACATTTCCCGTATCTATCTATCTCTCCTAGATCTTTCATGTTCGTCTATATCAATTCAACCAAACAAACAAACAAACACCCGCACTTAATAACTAGTCTAAAACCAATACTCAAAGCACAGAAGATAAAATTTTGCAAACAAACATTTGAGAGATCCCTCTATGAGAACAGGAGGACTAGATCCTAGAACTCTAAATATTGGTTCTGATGTTGCCTTGTCTTTTGATTTTCCAAACTATCAAAACACGGGACACCAACAAACTCAATTCCACCATCTGGTCTCGTTCTCATTTTAGAGAATGAAATTCATACCACTCAGGTTCTTCTTATTACTTTGGATTCTTGTACAGAAGGGGGAATTCTACCTGTTTCCACATAACCCCCTCCAAGTACTGAGGTTATTTCCTTTGATTGAAGTATAGTGACAAAGCCTCGCATTCCTTATTCCACCCCTTTCCAAATGATTATGAACGCTTATGGTAAGAATGCGTGACACACAAATGTAGGTGAAGGTGCTTCTTTTAGTATTTTATCTTCAACTTATTGGCAAGCTTTGGATTCCCCTCAACTTGTGCCTATTACGTAGAATATGCTAGATTTTAGCATAACT
Source organism: Pinus albicaulis (assembly GCA_034641835.2). Taxonomy (NCBI): domain Eukaryota; kingdom Viridiplantae; phylum Streptophyta; class Pinopsida; order Pinales; family Pinaceae; genus Pinus; species Pinus albicaulis. The sequence continues at coordinate 10,639 of JAXQQM020069297.1, read as the reverse complement.
ATTAGTGAACCTTTAGGGATCCTTCCTAAGTTACCTATTGCTCTAGAAGGAAAAAATGTCTATATTGATCTTATGGTAGTCGAAGGCCCCTTCGATTTAAATTTTCTCCTTGGAAGAGACTATGTCTATGCCATGAAAGTTGTCGTTTCCACACTCTTTCAAGTGATATCTTTCCCTCATAATTGAAAAATTGTGATTGTTGACCAACTTTCCTTCGTTTGTCTTCATTTGACCACCAGTCATTCGACATCCCTAAATGTTCCTTATCTGGAAGTGGTACCTACCCTGCCATGGGTTAATTGTGTGGAACCCTCTCCCATGTTCCCAGTTATCGATGCAAGTAAGCCTCTCACTATTTTCTTGATTTCTTTTGACATAGAGCTGATAATTTTCCTGGTGTACCCTATAGGGGAATTTGAACCCGATTTTCTTACCCCCTTTTATTATCTTCACATGTGTTTTTTCCAGAGAATTATTCTTCCTCTCGATGAAGACCTCTTGGAATCCATGATCAAGGTATGTCCCTTGACATGTGTTTCTTCCAGTTCAAATCCATGATCAATATTTCTATGAGGATGGTTCTTTTACTGTTTCAACCTCGTTAAAAAATGAAACAAGCTTATGTGAGGATGGTTCTTGATTGTGTCAACCTTGTTAAAAAAAGAAACAAATTCTAAACATAGTTATTTTCATTTCAAGCTCGCATAAAAATGAAACCAATTTATGAAATTCATGAGCATAGGTTTTCCTCAAGCTCATTAAAAAATGAAACAAATCGCCCTTTAAATCAAGTCTTTAATTTTTTTCTATTAATGAACCTTCATTTCATCTACATATTAGTAATTTTTTGTTCACATAAGAAGATCAAACGAAGCTTGGGGGGCATATGCCTCTACATGGGTACAGTGTAAATTGTTATATCATGTTTTGTGTGTGGCAATTTTTGCATCCTTTTATGATTTTCATCTACTTATCCTTCTTATCTTGTGTTACACTTGATTTTCAAATGTCGATGATACCTCAAAATTACATTGGATTTGTTGATGGTTCTTGTTGGGCCTCCATTTTATCTTATTTTTAATCGAAATCTCTCATGTTGTTGTTTGGTTAAATGATTATTGTTGTGAGTATTTGTTACTTCCCTTGTTTTAATAGGATTAAAACATAATTAATAGAGGTTTGTATGTTGCAGGTTTAAAATTGATTTGATCACATTTTTATACTGGCTTTGGAACTGCATTAACCGTCCTGCACCATGCAACGGATTCCTGCACCAATTTGAGGCTTTGATATCTCGACACTCTTTCGGGAAAAATAGAAGATGGTCATTGTCCAAAATGAGGCTCCAAAACCTTTCCATGAGTTGGATTGCACCCAGGTCACATGTGTGGGCCTATAGAAGAAAATTAAAAAATCTGCTCAAAATCCGCATAATTTCTAAACGGCCAAGTTTGACCTCGGTTTTCATGCAAAAGGTGGTGAATCACGAAAATCCAAGAAAATGGGGTTTTTAAAAAAATATAACTAATTACCTAGAACTGAAACCGTTTCCTGAGATTCGAATTATTCCAAAAGTTATGCATAGGTCTTTGATGCAAGTTTATAAAAATGATCATTTTTCCATAATTCTAGAAAATGCCCAGTCATCAATTTTCACACTGCCTATTTCCTCCTCGATTTCCACGTTGATCGTAGTAAAAGTCAAAATTCCGAAACATGGGTGTTTTTTCCAGCATAGGAAATGAGTAATACGCGAGCCATTTTTCGAAATTCATAATGGGTAAGGAGATAAGAAGAGGTCTTTGGAGGCAGTTTGATAAAAATACCAGTTTTCCAGAATTCTAGAAAAACGACCAGACTTGGAAAAATTGCATCACAGCTTCATTCTTTCAATAGGAAACAATTGTACTGATATTATAATTAATTAATATTAGTTGGGATTCAATCTCCACATGGTTTGCAAAGAATGGCATGTAAAATCATTATAAAAGAAGAGGAGTCGTGTAGGTAAGGAGGATGATAGAGAACAAAGAGTTGTAGCTTTACAGACAGAGAATGAAGGGAAGGAGAGGATTTGGTCCCGATGTAGAATCACATTGTTATAGTTTGTGGATCACTTATCCTGCTTGCTGGAGTTAAGTGTTTGTCTGCATAATGTAAGGACTTTTTTTGAGAATTAATTGAATCAATTTTCAGCCATGCACTCTCTATTTAATTCGATTTCTATGTAAACCAGGTCACGAATAGAGGGTACGAGTTGGTTGGGTTGTTCACCAGCCCAGCTTGACACTTCTCTGCATCCCTTCGATTAAATAACATTTAATTTACCGTGTGAAGTTTATTTAATTATTTACAGTCTCTTTCCTTCTTTAAGTTTCATTTAATCTGCTGCAATGTTTTCCCTTCAACTGAAAATTTAATTTGATTTGCTGCATTAAGAATTGTGCTTGCACTCAAAATATTTCTTTATATCAAATAAACATCGCGTCCTTCCAGATTTACTAAATTTACAAGATCGTATTATGCTACAAAACTCTGCCTTTATGAGTTGTAATGTGTGACTTGAATCCTTTGAATTAATCCTGATCCATTTAATTTATTCCAGAATATGAGATTAATTTATGTTTTCATGGTTCTAAGGTTTTAACGTATTCATTCATTCGATGTTACAGAACTTGTACAATAATCACATATAATTTATGTCATCTAAAGCTGTGATTTTATACCGTAGAGCTAACATCAATCAAAAGGAAAATTGCACTATGCTTGAAAATGATAATGTTTTCCAGTGTAATTACCTTTAAGCTTCTGGAAAATTTTGCAAGATTTATTTTCTAGGGACAAGGAAAGTGAGAGATTCATATTAAATCAATTTCTTTCGTAAATTTATTTACACAGTAAATTTATTTGTTATGTTTCTTTTGCTTTTAGGTTAATTTTTCACAGAGGTAGATGAAGCAGAATTAGTGCAAGTAGAATTAGTGCGGGCAGAATTAGTGCAGGAATAATTAGCGCAGGCATAATGGTTTTGAATTTCTTCTGAATTTATTCCAGCATTTACAATATTTTGATGTTGTGCTGGCACTGCTTGGTTTCTAGTTCTGATTTCCCTTTTGTTTTCTCGTACTTAGAATTTCATTTCACATTGCTAAATATTACAGGGTTTCTTTTTATTTCCCACATGATTTTAATTGTTTGGATTGGTGTTTCTCAAATTCTATTTTAGTGCAGGATTTCATTTATTGTCAAGATTAATGTGTAAGATAGACTAGAATTTGTTTTGCAGTTTTCCAGGGGCTCTCTCTGGCATTTCCAGTGTTGCATCTCGAAGTCTACGAACTATCCTTATTGACAATTAAATGTTGGTACATTTATAGACCCTATACTGCACCCAACAATGCTTGTAGTAGTACTTAGAATTTGTCTTCCGCAACTTGGGATATGTATTCACCCACTGATGAGTTAGTTAGCATTCATAGAATATGCCTTGGTCAAATAACAAATAATATTGTAGAATATAGTGTAGTTATTGAGCAATTATTTGATGCCATTTCATTTGGTATTCTCAACTCATAGTATAAAATTTAAATGGTGTATATTCAGTAAGAATTTCTACGATTTTAAGGATGTTTTTGCAGGTTCATATCTTGGAGAGAGAATTTGATTACATTGAATATCAACACATTCCAAGACATTTAAACACATTAACTGATGCATTTCCTAATTATGTGTTAAATCGACATTTGCAACATTTGTAAGAAACAAAAAACAATATCCATTCACATATTGTACAAGATAAGTTGAGATAATAGTAGTAATTTCCATTAATCAAAATGTTTGTAAAATTTTTGGCTTTACAAAATTATATGAGGCCTCGTGGCCTTTATTATCCAAACATGTTGATATATCATAAAACAAAATCTAGCCTTATGACTAGCAGCTAAGCATGATGATCATGCAAAACTCCTATGGCGCAAGCCACTCGTCGTAGTAAGCGTTGATCGGCCTAAGAACTCCCTCGGTATGCCTCTAGTAACGAAGAGGTAAATAATAGATCTTAATATCTAGGATATTTAGAGTCAACCTCTCTAGGTTGTGCTCAAGCTCAGATAAAGCCTCTACTGAATCAAGGATTTGTACCACAAGAGTTTTTGGATGCTCACCACATCTATGAAATCGACGTAATGTTATTGGTTTGAACGAACTCACATTTGCATGATAATTGTTAGATAATTAGTTTTGGATGTCCAAAGATAAAAAAAAAAAAAATTGAAAAACACAAAACAACCAAAATGTGAAATTTTACCTATGTCACCCCACTGCATTCCTGCAGGATGTGGGATATATGGATCACTAGTGTAATCCATGCCTGCATATGGGTAGTCCTCGATCATGGTAATGTGGTGTGCCATCAATGAAAACCATTGTAGCATACAAGAATATTGAGGTCCTCCTGCATCTATAGATACCTGTGGGGAAAGAATAGGAATCCTCTCTAGAGAAAATGAGATCATGATGGCACTAGACCCAAAGTTTTTTATTTTTCCTATTTTTTCTCTAGTTAGTTTCCCATTGAGATTGGAAACAAACCCCTCGCACCAGCTGAAAATCGTAGGTTGTGAAAAATCCACGTAAATTTTCATTCGGGTCTTAGTAAGAAAATGAAGCATTTCGCTTCCACACAATCATGCAACAATGAAATAAATGGTCCTCAATCGAAGCCTCTCGATATTTTTAATATCAATCCATCCATATTTGAGTTGGGACCCTCGAAAAAAATGTTGTCGTAGGTAAGTTGTTGTTTCACTACCTGGTCTGTGCCCATATAATGAAATATCAATCCCACGACGTGAAAGGCCAGTTAGGAAATATATTTCATTTGCATATATGGTAAGTATTTGGTCTCCAATTTGGTAACATTTTTCCTGAACATTCCAAGTTCTCACCATCCATGTCAACAAATCTAGTTGAGATTTCATACCCAGGATCATGAAAAAATTGTATAGACCAAAATATCTCAAGGCCTGTAATATTGTTGGGTCATTAAAAGCTTCCACATATTGAACTTCACGTTCTCTCTTCCTCCATTCCATTTTTCCAATTCAAGGCCCTGAAAATAACAATGGAGGATCATTAGAAACTAATGTAAGAATTTTTGCAAAAAAAATTCATCGTTTTATCAAATTTTTCAAAACCATCGATACTATGCACAACTCTGTTTTATAAATAGAGTGAATTTGTGTGGATTCCCTTCGGGTAAAACTGCGCAAATCATGTTTTTTTGTGTTACAAGAAAATTTGGTGTGAGTGGACCTGATGGGGAGGAACTGCGCACACTGAGGGAAATATTTAAACTAAAACCCCCCTAAAAACAATAAATCTACAGTGTAATGCAAAATGTAAGTAATTAAAACGAAGATAATGCAATGATCTCTTACCTGGAGAAAATAGTTCGTGAAATGCTCCACCGGTTTGATCAAAATCTTCCTTTGAAATTTTTGGTAAAAATGCACTCTCCATGACCCTAAAATGGTAAGAATATTTTTATGTTTTGAAAAATTTATAAGCATTTTTAGGCCAATTAAAATATTATTTTTTTCCTTTAGCCTTTGAAAATTAAAATATTTAATGTTTTTACTATGTTTTTGAGCAGTTACGATGATTTTTTTAGTTTAAATGTGCATGGCACAAATTTAATTATGAAAATGAATCATTTTGGTAACAAGTAAACTTTTATCACTTTTTAGGCTCTTAAAAATTACAAAAAAGTGAAAATATGGACTTACCTTTAAGCTCTTTTATAACTCCCGAAATGTGAAAAGATTTTCAAGTATGCTTGTTTTTTTCGAACTCATTAAAGAAAATGAAAAAATGTCTACTTGATATAAAATTGCCCCTTTTGTGGATCATGTGGAATATTTACGAAAAAATTATACGTTGACTAATCATGATAAATATAGTTCTCTCCTGCAATATTTTATCCTTTTCCGGGCTTGAGAGACTAAATTCACAAAGACATTTTAGAGTTTACATATGTTTTCCTCCTAACTCCCTAAAAATCAAAAACACCGAGCTTTACTTTCTCTGGCCTCGTTAAACTTTACGTTGAAAGAGCTAAACCATTTTTACTTTTGTGTCTTTTAAAAATATTTAAATATGAAAATTACATTGAGTTATTCCTCTGTTGGACTTGTAAAACATAAATAATATAGGATTCATCAATCATGACGAAACCAAACCACTCCTTCCTAGGGTTCATTAAAAATACTCTTAGGAATCATATGAAGGATGAGCTTAACATACAAGCATATGTTATCGAGACATTTAGTCGCATGGTTAGATTCATACTGTGGATCGATATTGATGGATATCAAAACCCTAGATGTGTGGAGTTGTGTATTCATGATTTCAAAAATAGATCCATATTTTATGGTTGTTTCCATACTGTGTCTACTATTGACATGGATCTTTGAGTATTTCCCTACTGATTCATTGAGAAATTTTTTCTCTGAGTATGGGAATGCATAACTTAGTGATGATTATATATTGTATTGTAACCCTTGATTGATTGTTCCAGGTCGGCAACCATAGTATATAATCCGAACTTTTTCATGATAAAGTGCTTCAGTCCTCAAACATATTTTCTCACTTTGAACTTTTGGGGACAATCTGTTACACATCATTTTGTCACCATTAAGAAAATGACCGCCAATCTGGATCTATCACTATCCATCGAAGTGCTCCAAAGCATTCCACTGCAAGGTTAGAAGCCAAAAAATTCCAAAGAGAATGATAATTATGTATTACATGGTACAAAAACCTATTTTTGAGCATTTTTGTAGTTCCCTGGCCATATTATGCACATACACAGATTTGACCATTATGCCTAGTGCAAATCTATGCTTTGTCTTCCACTATGAATTACACACATGACTCAACGAAAGTAAAAATAAAAAGCGAATTTTGGAAGTTTTGTTGGAGGAATATTTCCTAACTGAAAGTTTCGAACTTATTCTTACTCAAGCCTAATCCCTCTGTACATGGAGCTTGTTATTATATTTTACTCTATTTTTTATTATTTTTAATAAAATGCTCACAATTTCAGTGTCATCATTTTATTTGTAATAAACAAAGAAATCATTGATAGTGGTATTATCGACGATTTTATGGTTCAATAATATTTTTTGAATAATGCGCTGACAATGGGGTTGTTAGTATTTCTGGTATAGTTATAAATAGATTGTCATCGCCAAAACATATTTCAAATTTTGATTTTTTGAAATGCGTTGACCATGTCAGAAACAAAAATCATGCATATCAAATGTGCCACGTTCAATTCCAAGGTGGAAGTTACATGTTGAGTGAACATTTTCCGGTGCCACCACGTATGCGGTTTTTCATTGATGATTCAAATACAAAACATGGGTGACGGTTAAATCATTTACCCGACTAATTAAAACTTTTAATCAGTTGTTAAAACATTTTCCTATCTAGTTAGCTTATTGTTTCCGTTTGTGATTTAGGGTAATTTCAGGTAAAGTCTTCATCCAAGATCGTCGACAAGAATCTGGGATCAAATCCCAGTGAGGTTTTGTGTGTTTCCACTAGAATTCACAGCAAATGGGGAAAAGCAGAAAATCCAACCGAGCAGAGGCAAAGGTGCTCGACTTCTTGGAAATATATCTCGACATCCAGCAACAATTTCAGCAAGGGTGGCAATAATTTTTCCCTCGATGCACAAATTACCATGATGTTGTGGCTCGGGAATTCACTCAGGTTTTTTATGGTCGCCGAGTGGAGATAGGGGGAATTAAATTTACAGTTATATAGGATTTGATTGTAGAGGCCACTACTCTACCTTCAGATGGGGAAAGGGTGTTCAAGAGTCATGTTTTAGCTAGGATCGATGTACCATTTTTCCTGAAGAAGAAGTTAAAAGGTAGAAATTAGAAGAGAAGGGTTCAGCGAGCTTGGTTGGAGGATAATTTTTATTGGTTGATGAGGATAACCCAATCCTATCTTACCTATGTAGGTTGTTTCAACCAGGTAAACCTTTACCATTTTCACATTTAGGTCATTTAGCTGGTCAAGTTCGATTAAATGTTTGGATTTATTTACTAGAGAACTTAAAACACATGGACACTTGTTTTCGAGCCAGGTAAAATCCTTCACCTCAATTTTTTTTATCATAAATCCATAATCAAACTATTGATTGAGAATCATTTGGCCAAGGTAGGGAGAACTTGGCATCATTTCTTGTTTTGGGGAGGTTTCCAACCTCAACCTCCTAAGACTAGAAGAGGGAGGAATAAAGGCACCAAGAAGGGCAATAAAAATCATAATGTAACTTCCATTGAGCCAGTCCCTAGCACATACATTCCCTCGTCTTCTTCTGGTCCCAAAATCCCTAAATTTTATTCTAGGAGGAGTGCTAGACTCAAAAAGGAAAACCTTGTTTCCATTGAAAACCTACCCTCTATTATCAGTTCTCCTCATGCCAAGAAAAATCCAAAATCCCCTGCAGAAACCCATTCTCCAAATATCATTAAAGGAAAATAGCTTGAATTTGAAACCCAAGTTGAACCCCCAGTTGAAGAGGAACCTGCACATTCTGAAATCTTTAAGGGAGGAAAGAGACCCCATACCATGCCTACTAACAAGCTCATGTTTAAAATAAAATTGAAAATAAATCTAGACCTTACTAAAGAGGTAACTGATGTGGACAATGTGCCATTGAAGGACCTCATAAAAAACATAGGATAAATTGTAGGTGTTGTTAGCACAGTTCTATGTTTAGTAATGAGTGTGTTTTAAATCTTTTTACTTTTAGGATAAAAATATCGTAAATTTAAAAAAAAAAAAATAGAACGTTGTCAGAAGTTCTGGTAGCATCTGTTTTAACCCTTTCGGATAGTTTTTTTTAACTCTGTTTTATGCCTATTTTTCCTTTACCTAATGCTACCAGAAGTTCCAGTCACTTCTCCTAATTTAAAAAAAAAAAAAGCGCGCCCTCTTTTGAGTTAGCTACATGTTCATGATATAAACTAAGGTTTAAATCTTTTAAATCATGAGCCATGCCACGTGATAGGAAAGGTTATACGTTTGAATGATTTTGAGTTAGTAGTGGTCATACGTGGAAGAGTTAGGTGTCAATGTGCAGTCATGAAGACCAACCATTGATTGTCCTGTCTGTTAGCCAAAGTCGTTGTGTCCACATGTCAAAGGTGAGTATTTATTATCAAAATTAAATTATGGATATATGATTTAATGAGTTAGTCGATTGGTTAATCGTGAATGAGCCCTACCATAACTTCAGGCCTACCATAAATAATGTTGTTAACACTGGAAAATCGTACAACAAAAGATGACATTATTTAATGTCAAGCAGAAGGATTTACAAGACTAGAAGACATTACAGAATCTCGAAAGTATTTAAAAATCTCTAAGGTCTGAGGAAAAATAAAATTTGAACAAGTCCTAAATGCTTTTGCACACATTATCCTTCGTGAAGAGCGCCTTTGTGCACCTTATGACATGAAATGCGCGCAATCCTGGGAGTGCTGAAATGTCACTTTCTGGGACCACACAAAGCATAGGACAAGTGATTCCTCACTTGAAGCCGCCTAAGGACAGCCACCAATGCCTCCTTAGACATCAAGTGAGAACACAATGAAATGTTTACCCCACACACTGAAAGGAATCATACCCCTCTCTTGGGTCTTATCCAAAATTTACGGGGGATAGAAGGTGGAAATCTCACATAACAAGGCCACCATGAGATGAAGAATGGGTGAACACATTGTTATGCTTGGCCAAAATTTCCCAAGAAATACTAGCAGTGTGTGATCCAAAGCTGAAGATAGAGGGGACTCAATTGTTGGCCACCCAACAAGTTCATTCCACCACAGTAGAGAGAGAGGGAGACTGCACCGAGGCAAACTTGGGATAAAATCATCCTTGCATCGAGACTTAGAACCCATGTTCTAGGGGCCCTTTGGCAAGAGGGTAAATTTTCACTCTTATTCCTGCCAGCGCTCAATAAGAGGGGCCTAGAGCCACCGTTCGTATTATTGTTGTCGTTTGACTCTTTTTAGATCTCGTGTTTATTTTCTTTAGTTTTTAGTTTAGTTTTACTTTATATATGCATGCTATTTCTCTATCTATTATGCTTATGATTCTAGCTTGTTCCACTAACTTGCTTGACTCCACTTCTTTTTCTACATATTACCAATAACTTAAGTGGGTAGACCACACCCCTTAAGCTGGTGTGATTTCGTACATACATGCACCAAACACACTCCAATAGGATTGGTGACTCCACTAATGTTTATTACCAAGTTTATGTGGTTGTGCCCTTTTTGCAGAGACCTTTGTCTGTGTTGTGGAGTGGAGCTGAATTTCCCCCGATTTCTCTTGCGGTCCCTAGTTCATCCCAAGTGACAGAATGAAGCAAAACAACTCCAAAAATTTATTTTGTAGGACTCTGCGCACACCACGGATAAACGAGCATGGGTGAGAGCTAACCGCATGGAACTGGCCTGTCATTGCTTTTGCGCACAAAAGACGAAAAATAAAATTCTCCCTTATTTTTTTTATCTTTTCTGCATTTAAAGTGTGGAAGCCTAAAATGACATTTGGT
>JAXQQM020061005.1:0-47315 GCA_034641835.2 Pinus albicaulis | reverse complement strand
AGAGGGAGCCACACTTGCATGCAAATGAGGAGTTATTGGTTCCTAAGGATCATTCTCAATATGTGGATCAGCCACAAGATGAGGTTCATGGAGTGGAAGAGACCACTCAAGTAGCGCCAACCATCAGAGGGTGGAAGCACACTACAGAAGCTGAGCGGCTGGCTCAATATGCAGAGACGATTGTAGGAGCACCTACATCACAGTGCAGATAGAGACAGTCACCTGACCAATATACTAGATAAATGGCTCTTATGAGCAGGTGAATCGTGATGGAGCCATCCTCTTTTGAGGAAGTTGTGGAGGATCCCACATGGGTAGATGCCATGGTGGAAGAGTATGATTCAATTGTCAGAAAAAGTGCATGGGAGATTATCCTAAGGCCGGAAGGGAAATCAGTGATGGGTTTGAGATGGATCTACAAAGTGAAGCACGCAGCTGACAGAAGTGTGGAGAAGTACAAGGCAAGATTTGTTGCCAGAGGCTTCTCATAGATTGAGGGGATCGATTATGAGGAAACCTTTGCACCTATCGCAAGGTATTCTTCCATATGGACGATTCTTGCTCTCTCAGCGTAGATGGGGTGGCGCATTCATCAGATGGATGTGAAGACTGCGTTCCTCAATGGAGTGATTGAGGAGGAGGTGTACATAGAGCAGCCCGAAGGTTTCGAGATATTCAACAACGAGTCGCAGGTGTGCAGGCTCAAGAGAGCATTGTATGGGTTGAAACAAGCACCTCGTGCTTGGTACACATGGATAGACAGTTATTTCACCGAGACTTGGATTCTCCAAGAGTGAGGCGGATCTAATTTATACCAGTTGTGGTGGAGAGATGGTTCGATCATTACTTTATGTAGATGATTTGATTTTGACGGGTGATGAACTGTTGATACACTCATGCAAGGATGATCTTGCAAAGGAGTTTGAGATGAAGGACTTGGGCCTCCTTCATTATTTCCTGGGATTGGAAATTTGGCAGCGCAGTGATGGATTGTTTGTTTCTCAAGGTAAGTATACCTAGGAGATACTAGAGAAGTTCAACATGCATGGCTGAAAGCCTATTGATACTCCTCTTCCTGGTGGATGGAGGAAGGAGGATGCTACTTCAGCGGAGGTAGTGGATGCCACTGTTTATCGACAGTTGGTGGGGTCGCTTATGCATCTAGTCAATACATGACTCGACATATGCTATGCTATTAACCAGCTTTAACAAGCTATGGTTAGGCCTACCAAGCTCTTTTGGAAGGCAGACAAGCAAGTATTCAGATATATCAGAGGCACATATCTCAGAGGCACATCGAGATATGGATTATGGTACAGACAGTCGGATGAGGTGAAGCTGTGTGGCTTCACGGATGCAGATTGGGCAGGGAGCCCAATGGACAGAAAGAGCACATCTGGAGGGATTTTCAGTATCGGGTTGACAGTAGTTTCTTGGTATAGCAGGAAGTAGAGATCCGTGGCACTCAGTTCATCAGAGGCCGAGTATATGGCAGCAAGTTTGGCTGCATGCGAGGTTATATGGATGAGGAAGATCCTGGTCGGGTTGTTTGGTTCACACTTAGAGCCTTCTGTGATTTATTGTGATAATCAGAGTTGCATCAAAATCACGGTTAATCTAGTATTTCATGATAGATCTAAACACATTGACATCCGATATCATCATATCAGATATTGTGTGCAGTGGAAGATCATGTTACTTTCATACATTCCTACGGAGGATCAGGATGCTGATATCTTGACGAAGGCACTCACCAGGAGCAAATTCGAATACCACAGGGGCAGGATAAAGGTTGCAGATAATACTTATCTTGTTGAGAGGGAGTGTTGAGATTGCAACAAGATGATGAGCTTAGTGGAAATAAGTCGCCTTCACTAAGTGGGCCCGCAGGCTATTTTTGGCGGAAAGTCTATTTTTAGACTATGTCTATTTTTAGACATATGGATCATGTTCTATGAGTTCCAGGATGCTATTTTTGGATGGTTGGTCAAGTCAGAAAAAATAGATGGACTTCTATTTTTAGACATATTGGCCGGGATCTATTTTTAGATTTCCAGTCTAAAAATAGATATGTCGAATATTATTAGCTCTTAATAATATTTAGACTCTAAACATTATCTTATTCTCTTGGAGCACTTCAGTTAAGTGCACAGATGTGGCACAGGAGCTGACAAAAGGAATTATGCTATTCCTGAGGGTTATGTGGAGCTATTTCATGGATACTTCAGTTAGAACTCATGTGACAGAGTTTTGTGGAGTTGATTGAGGAAGTTAGTGGAGTTGTATTCAGTTTAATTAATCTAAAAATAGTTTAGCTATTTGTATTCAGTTTAACTAATTGACACAATTAGTGAGAGTGGTGTGAATTAATTATTAATTAATTCACTAATTATAAAATCATTAATCAACTAAAGAATGCATCAGTTAACTTCAGTGCATGGACAGTTTCAGTGGAGACCAGTGTAGAAATAGGTGAAAGAGTAGGTTAACTATCAGTTGTGACTATATTGTTGCTATTTGCAACACACAGATAGGTGGAGAAGCCCATGAGGATTGCGCAGTACAATCTAGGTGGTTTATCTATTTAATGAAGCCATCCCATAGCATTGATTACGCAATAGAGGCTGGCTATCAAGTGGCAAAATATTGGAGCATGTGTTTTGCTAGATCTAGCTTGATAGTGTGTAGCAATTGGAGGTGGTGCTGAGAGCTTGTGAGGAGCTTTGTACTATGATTGTTACATGATCTCCATGAGATATAATATATAGATATTTGGGGTTTTCGGCTTTAATCTTTCCCATGAAATACTGTGTTCATATGTGTGATTGTTTATGGTTTTAATGTGTGCATGCAATTGATTTTATTTCCGCATGTAATGATCAATGGTAGAAGAGATTCTGTATTATGCATGAAGCTAAAATAGTGTGTGATCAGGAGAATCTCGGTGAATAATATATCAGTTATTCAAATTTCTACATTCCTCCTTCTGAAAAATTTTATGCCTGATATGTTGGTCATGCTAGGACTTTTCGCGCACTTTATATACCTATTAATGAAAACCCATAATGAATATATCTTCTTCCAGAAAAACCAGCTGCGACAAAATTTCTTCCATAATGTCTTGATCAACCATGTTGGTTATTGCAGTGATGCACATAATAGGAATAATGTATTCCATCGGCATAACAACCTCATGTCCATAGACCATCCTGAAAGGAGTTTGTCATGTTAACTTCTTGCATGTGGTCCTGTATGCCCATAGAACGGCAGGTATGCGCACATCCCAATCATTACGGTTAGCATTGAATATTTTGGTGAGTGCATTCTCCAGAATCTTATTGATGGCCTCTATTGTCCCATTCTTGTGTGGGTGATATTGTGTACTCTTTTGATGGTGTATCTTGAATTCAATAGTCTATACTTGAATGGTCTCATTCAGGAAATGTGTACCTTGGTTTCTCATCAGGATTTTAGGGCACCCAAACCTTGTCAAGATATTTTCAAAGATGAAGTGGACAACCGTCTCTATGCTTCAATCCTTCACAGGTTTAGCCTCTACCCATCTAGTCAAATAAAATGTAGCGATGATGATATAGCGCGCTCCAGTATTCTTCACCGGAGGGTTAATTGGCCCTACAAAATTGATTTCCCATTTTTCAAAGGCCTGCATAGTTCCTTGGGGTTGTAATTTCACTTCATCTCTACGTGAGGGTCTCCCAGTCCTCTAACATGCATCACAAGTGCAAAAATATTCCTTAGAATCAGTGTGAACCATGGGTCACCACATCCCAGCTTTCAATATCTTCAGCGTAAATGGTTTTCCAGAGTAATGACCTCCTGCAACACAGCCATGTGCTTCTGCTAGGATATTGCGTCTTTTGAATTCAGAAACATATCTCCTCAAAACCTCATCGACTCCCAGCTTGTATAATTGGGTTGTGATCAAGGTAAAATCTACTACACGTGAAACCAACTCTTTCTTCTGCTTAATTGTATACTCCACAAGTGTACTTCTTGTGGTTATAAAATGGATAATATCTACAAAATGTTCATCAACTACCTTAATATAAAACATTTGTGCATCTGGTAATCCTTCCGCCAAATTAGTTGGTTCCTCCCCAGTCTCAATGCACGATAAATTGTATGGTCTGGCATTCAATCTTCCTTGCTTCAAAATTACTTCAAAATCATATTATTGGAATAATAGGAGCCATCTAGAGATCCCCCCCCCCCCCACAACATAGATTTTTTCACTAAGTACTTAAAAGTATAATGATCACTGAACATCTTAAAGTGACCTCCAAGAAAATAGTGACAGAACTTCTTCAGCGCATATACCATAGCTAACCCTTCTCGCTCTGTTTTGGAGTAATTTTTCTCAACACTTGACAGCTTCTGACTTTCAAATGCAATTGGATGATCAATGTCTCCAGCTTTGGGTTGCACTAATACACTCCTAGTGTGATCCAGGATGCATCAACGTGTACATGGAATTATTTCGACCAATATGGGAATAAAAATATAGGCATAGTTACCATTTTCTCCTTATGCATATCCAAACTCTTCTGGCAATCCTCATCCCAGCATAAAGTTGCATCCTTTTTCAATAGTTTCTCCATCGGCACAATGATTAGTGCATATGCCTGAATAAACTTCCGATAATAGCTAGTATGTCCCAATATTGAGATCATCTGGTTCACATTCATTAGAGCCTCTTGGTTAGCGATAACATCAATATTGGTAGGGTCAACCATCAATCCCCGTTGACAAACAATATGGCCCAACAAATTACCAAAAGGAACGCATAACACACATTTCTTGAAATTCAGCGAGATCTGATATTTCTAACAAGTATCTAGAAGTAAGTGTAGGATGGAAACATGTTTCTTCACTAATCAAAAGATATTCCAATCATAAAAATACACTTCTAAAAACTTATGGTTATAGTCTTTAAAATCGAAAACTACTACGTGTGAAAATATGGTTGGTGCATTCTTCAACCTGAATGACATCACCATGTATTAGAATGATCCCCATTCTTTCGCAAAAGTTTTTTTACTTCTGTCTTCAGGTACGATCCTTATCTAATGATACCCTAAAAATTCATCAGTGAATGCGTAGTCCTCTTGCCCTCCGACACTGACCAAGACTTTAGCTAAGAATGGAGTTGGAAAATGATCATGTACATAAGCATCATTTAATTTGCACAGATCAACATAGATCCTGATTTGACCTTTGGTCTTATTTTCTTGGACTACCATAGGGCTTACCAAGTCTGAATCTTCCATTGGTTCAATAATTCCCGCAGCCACCATATTTTCCAGTTCCTCTTTGACCTTTTTCTTATACCTTGGATTCAATCTGTAAGGGCACTGCTTCACAGAATGAGCATCCAGTTTCAAAGTGATCTTCATCAAACCAATATATCCAATAATCCATTTTAACTCCAAAATCATTGTAGGAAACAATTACTAATATTCAGTGAGCAGCTTTGCAACCTTACCCACCGTATCTTCATCCCAATAATCTCCTATTTTGGCAAAATTAGGTTCTTCCTCTGTTCCAATATTTACTTGCCTAGTCTTCAAAGGTTCAGTCACATCTCGTAATTTGATCTAAGGCCCAGTGTCTGGGCGCTATCCTTCAGAATATGAAATATTGATGTTTCTTGGGTCTTCCTCAATATCTTCAGTTGTTACATTCTGAAATTCGACGACATCCATCATCTGTGCATCCCATGTTGGTAAGGCCCGTTGTTTTGATTCCTTTGGCATGTCAAAGATAACATTTTGAATCACTTGTAGTGCCTCATCGAGGCGTTCGAGTCCATTTTAAAAGCTGAAGGTTAAGATGAAGCTTTCTTTTAGCACAACCCATTTAGCAGTGCCACATCACAACTTAGCCTTCAGATACTAGTTTGTGGGTATCCTGCTTTAAGTATGAATGAATATATGCACCCATTCTGGCTTCGACTCCTCTCGCCAAACTACAATCCACTTGGTTAAATGAATGCAAGGATCCTCTTCACTTGTATAGGTTACTTCAATCCAAGTATTAGGGTTTATGAATTGTAGTTGCATCATGCGGTTACATTCTTACCAATTAGAAAAATGTCCTTGTGCATCCCCCACTAGTGTGCTAGGGTTGAGTACAAAACTAGATCAAGCACATGGAATCGTTGTTCCTCTAGAAAAATATTTTAAATTTCTTATAAGAAGAAGTTGACACTTCCTATACCATCATAGTAGGGTAATTCACCTACCTTAGAGGATATACTATAGAAATTATATACACTATGCATCCAAATGTCCAAGATTCTCCTGATCACACATTATTTTAACTTCATGCACAATACAGAATCTATTCCACCATTGATCATCACATGCGAAAATTAAATCAATTGCAATGCACACATGAAACCATAAAAATTCACACACATTAACACAATTGTTTTAATGGGAAAGCCTGAGGCTGAAAACCCCAACTATCTATATATAATATATGTAATAGATATCATTTTACAATACTCATACAAATTTGATCATATCAAGCTCTCAGTACAATACAATCGCTACACACTAATCAAGCCCGATCTTGCAAATCCATGCACCGATCTTTGCCAGCCTTTAGCTTGCCTCTACTGCGCAATCCCTGCTGAAGAATGGCTCTGAATGAACTCAAATATATCCTATATTGACTGCACAATCCTCATTGGCATCTCCAATGAATGTGTGGGGAAAAAAATGCAACACTATAGTCACAACTGATAGTCACACTTGCTCTTTCACCTACATCTCCACTGGTCTTCACTGAACTATCCATGCACTGTAGTTAACTAATGTATTATTCAGTTGATTACTGAGTTAATATTTAGTCAATTAATTATTAATTAATTCACACCACTCTCACTAGTATATCAATCAATTAGACTAGATACAACTAGCTCAAACTGTGTCTAACTGAGTTAAACTGAACACAACTCCACCAACTACTTCTACAACTCCACCAAACTCTGTCACATGAGTTCTAACTAAATTCCTCCATGCAATAGCTCCACTAAACCCTCAGGAATAGCGTAATTCCTTCTGTTATCACCTGTGCCACATCTGTGCACTTAACTGAAGTGCTTCAAGAGAATAAGATAATGTTTAGAGTCCAAGTATTATTAAGACCTAATAATATTCGACATATCTATTTTTAGACTGGCAATCTAAAAATAGATTTCGCCCAATATGTCTAAAAATAGAAGTCCATCTATTTTTCAAACTTGACCAACCATCCACAAATAGCATCGTGCAACTCATAGAATATGATCAACATGTCTAAAAATAGACATAGTCTAAAAATAGACTTTGCGCCAAAAATCACCTGTGTGGACCCCACCTAGTTTAGGTGATTATTTTCCAACTATGATTAGGAATGATGTTTTAGGATGCCTCCTTCACTACTTCTTGTTGAAATATTCAACACTCCCTCTCAACAAGAAAGGATTGTATTTTCATGTGACATGCAACTCCATGCATTCGCCTTGCAACCTTTGTAAGCGCCATGCAACTCCATGCATCTGCTCTGAAACTCTTCCGAAACTGAATAGGCTCCAAAAAACTCAATCAATCTGATGCATCTATCATCAAATTCTTCGACTTACACTTAGCTACTGCACATGTCTTCAGGAACCACTGTGCTATTGAACTTTGCACCCTTACACTCTGCACTTGCTGTCAACTCTGAACCGCGCTCCAGTATCTGACACTATCACTTTGATCTGCCTCCATCAATCCAAATGATCATGCTACTACTGCTCTGTGGGAACCTCATATCCAAGTTCAATTCATGAGATCCACACCATCTCAATGAATCCTAACCATAAATCTCCTCTTGGGATTACTCATGCATGTCGCCCCACCTCTCACCTGGTGGTATAGTTGCATGCACTCCCTTTGCCCATCTAGCATGAAATTTCTCTACATGAGTGGTTTCTCCCACTCCATGATCCTCATCTTGTGGCTACTCCACATCCCTAGGTTCACTCTTACCTGCATGCAAATCCAGCTCCCTCTCAAGCTTCAATTGCATGTCTTTCTTACACTTCCCAACAGTAGGAAGCTCCGTAGAAATCCCATCTACTTCAAGTCTATAGAGATTCTTGGCTTGAATCCCAACCTTCTTGAATTTTCCTATTGCTTTGTACTAAAGGAAAAATTTTCCTTCAATAAAGACAACATCATACCCTTTATCCTCTAACATTGCGACTGAGATTAAATTCTTCTTTAAACCTGGAACATGCACTACATCTTGTAAAAGAGTGAGTTTACCTGACTCCCCCTGAAAGGTAATGGTACCAATGCCAGTCGCATTGTATCGTCCATTGTCACCCAAATCAACATGCAACTAGAGATATTTCTCCACCAAGTCACTGAAAAGATTCACATCTCCCGTCATGTGAAAGGAAGCACCATTATCAAAGTACCACCCCGATCCCAATGCACTGGACACCATGCATGCGATCAATGAGAAGTCCAACTCAAATTGTGAGGAAAGAGCCTCACCAGCTGTAGCTTCAACAGCCTGATTTTTCTTCTTCTTCTGTGGAAAATGTGTGGCGAAATGCCAATGTTCGTGACAGTGAAAACACTTCACTTTGGACATGTCACGCTCTTTGCCATCGTCACTGGATTGAGAAGGATTTTTCTTCCCATTCCCTTTCTTTGCTTTGGTAGCCAAAGCACAATCCTCTTCAACATCATTATTTAATGAAGATCCATCCATGGTACTCTGCCTTATCTCCTCCTGCATAAGATACGACCAAAGTCACTCCCATCCTGGCAGTTTCTCCCGACCATTGATAGAGTCCTCGTAGCTATGCCAACTCTTCGGAAGTCCAAGGAGAGCCAAGCTCACCAAGTCTTCTTCATCCAAACTAACTCCTACACTCCCAAGCTCATCCCTGCAGTGGAAAAAATTTGTCAAGTATACCGGAATAGTGTCATTCTTCTCCATTTTTATTCTCCTGAGCTTGTCTTTAAGCGCCAACTTCCTCTGGTCACTTCTGCTTTGGAAAAATTATGTCAAATCCTTCCACATCAAGAATGGAGTGGCTTTACCGTGAAGGATAGACACAATGTGATCCTTCACACCTTCCAACAGAATCCTTTGACACCTTGCGACCTTCTTTTTCCATGCATCAAGTGCGGCTGCATCGCTAGAACTCGGTTTAGGAATATCAGCATCTATGAACTCCTTCAACCCATTATCCTCCAGCACCACCTCCATCCTATCCTTCCATGAAACATAGTTTGAGCTGCCCTGAAGGGCATACTCCAACTGCAATCCGTTGAAAGACATTTCAATGAATTCTCAACTTTGACACCAAGAAAACACTGCAGCAAATTCGAATTCCACCAGCACAAAACTCAACCGCTTCAATAATTGCAATCTGCTCCAATGATCGACGCTCTGATACCATGTAGAAATTATATGCACTATGAATTCATATGTACAATATTCTCATGATCACACACTATTTTAACTTCATTCACAATACATAATCTATTCCACCATTGATCATCACATGCGGAAATTAAATCAATTGCAATGCACACATGAAACCATAAAAATTGACACACATTAACACAGTTTTTTTAACGGGAAATCCTGAAGCTGAAAACCCCAACTATCTGTATATAATATATTTCATAGAGATCATGTAACAATCCTCATACAAAGTTGATCATATCAAGCTCTCAGTACAATACAATCGCTACACACTAATCAAGCCCGATCTTGCAAATCCATGCACTGATCTTTGCCAGCCTTTAGCTTGCCTCTACTGCACAATCCCTGCTGAAGAATGGCTCTGAATGAACTTGAATCCATCCTATATTGACTGCACAATCCTCATTGTCATATCCAATGAATGTGTGGTGCAAAAAATGCAACACTATAGTCACAACTAATAGTCACACTTGCTCTTTCACCTACCTCTCCAGTGGTCTCCACTGAACTGTCCATGCACTGTAGTTAACTGATGTATTCTTCATTTGATTAATGATTTATTATTTAGTCAATTAATTATTAATTAATTCACACCACTCTCACTAGTGTATCAATCAGTTATACTAGATACAACTAGGTCAACTGTGTCTAACTGAGTTAAACTGAACACAACTCCACCAAACTCTGTCACATGAGTTCTAACTAAATTCCTCCATGCAATAGCTCCAATAAACCCTCAGGAATATCGTAATTCCTTTTTTCAGCTCCTGTGCCACATCTGTGCACTTAAATGAAGTGCTCGAAAGATAGAGAGATAATGTTTGGAGTCCAAATATTATTAAGAGCTAATAATATTCGACATATCTATTTTTAGACTGGGAATCTAAAAATAGATTCCGCCCAATATGTCTAAAAATAGAAGTCCATATATTTTTCCAACTTTACCAACCATCCATAAATAGCATCCTACAACTCATAGAATATGATTGACATGTCTAAAAATAGACTTTGCGCCAAAAATCACCTGTGTGGGCCCCACCTAGTTTAGGTGATTATTTTCCAAATAGGATTAGGAATGATGTTTCAGGATGCCTCCTTTACTGTTTCTTGTTTCAATATTGAACACTACCTCCCATGAAGAAAGGATTGTCTTTGCATGCGGCATGCAACTCCATGCACTCGCCCTGCAACCTTTGTAAGCGCCATGCAACTCCATGCATCTGCTCTGCAACTCTTCCGAAACTGAATAGGCTCCAAAAAAATCAATCAATATGATGCATATATCATCAAAGTCTTTGAATTCTTCTTAGCTATTGCATATATCTTCACAAACCACTGCGCTATTGAACTCTGCACCCATGCACTCTGCACTTGCTGTCAACTCTGAACCGCACTCCAGTATCCGACTCTGTCACTTTGATTTTCCTGCATCAATCCAACTGATCATGCTACTGCTTCTCTATGGGCACCTCGTAGCCAAGTTCAATTCATGATATCCACACCATCTCAATGAATCCTACCCATAAATCTCCTCTTGGGATTACTCATGCATGTCACCCCACCTCTCACCTGGTGGTATAGCTGCATGCAATCCCTCTGCCCATCTAGCATGAAATTTCTCTGCATGAGTGGTTTCTCCGACTCCATGATCCTCATCTTGTGGCTGCTCCACATCCCTAGGGTCACTCTTACCTGCATGCAAATCCAGCTCCCTCTCAAGCTTCAATTACATGTCTTTCTTGCACTTCCCAACAGTAGGAAGCTCTGTAGAAATCCCATCTACTTCAAGTCTGTAGAGATTCTTGGCTCGAATCCCAACCTTATTGAATTGTCCTATTTCTTTGTACCAAAGGAGAACTTTTCCTTCACTAAAGACAAGATCATACCCTTTATCCTCTAACATTGCGACTGATATTGAATTCTTCATTAAACCTCGAACATGCACTACATATTGTAAAAGAATGATTTTACGTAACTCCCTCTGAAACGTAATGGTACCAATGCTGGCCACATTGTATCATCCATTGTCACCCAACTCAACATGAAACTGGAGATCTTTCTCCACCAAGTCACTGAAAATATTCACATCTCCTGTCATGTGAAAGGAAGCACCACTATCAAAGTACCACCTCGATCCCAATGCATTAGACACCATGCATGCGATCAATGAGAAGTCCAGCTCAAATTGCGAGGGAAGAGCCTCACCAGCTACATCTCTAGAAGCCTAATTTTTCTTCTTCTTCCGTGGACAATGTCTGGCGAAATGCCCATGTTTGTGATAGTGAAAACACTTCACTTTGGACATGTCACGCTCTTTGCCATCCGCACCGGATTGAGAAGGATTTTTATTCCCCTTCCCTTTCTTTGCTTTGGTAGCCAAAGTGCAATCCTCTTCATCATCATTCTTTGATGAAGAGCCATCCCTGGTACTCCGCCTTATCTCGTCCTGCACAATATCCAACCAAAGTCACTCCCATCCTAGCAGTTTCTCCCGACCATTGACAGAGTCCTCGTAGCTATGCCAACTCTTCGGAAGCCCAAGGAGAGCCAAGCTCACCAAGTATTATTCATCCACACTAACTCCTACACTCCCAAGCTCATCCCTGCAGTGGGAAAACTTTGTCAAGTATACTGGAATAGTGTCATTCTTCTCCATTTTTATTTTCCTGAGCTTGTTTTTAAGCGCCAAATTCCTCTGGTCACTTCTGATTTTGAAAAATTATGTCAAATCCTTCCACATAAAGAATGGAGTGGCTTTACGATGAATTTTTGACACAATTTGATCCTTCACACCTTCCAACAGAATCCTTCGACACCTTGCTACCTTATTTTGCCATGCGTCAAGTACGACAGCATCACTAGAAGTAGGTTTTGGAATTTCTGCATCTATGAACTCCTTCAACCCATTGTCATCCAGCACCACCTCCATCCTGTCCTTCCATGCAATATAATTCGAGCTGCCCTCAAGGGCATACTCCAATTGCAATCCGTTGAAAGACATCTCAACTTCGACACCAAGAAAACACTGCTGCAAATTCGAATTCCACCAGCACAAAACTCAACCGCTTCAATGCTTTGCAATTGCTCCAATGATCAATACTGCTTTGATACCATGTAGAAATTATATAACTAATGCATTATACATACAATATTCTCCTGATCACAAACTATTTGACTTCATGCATAATACATAATCTCTTCTACTATTGATCATTACTTGCGGAAATAAAATCAATTGCATGCACACATTGAAACCATAAAAATTCACACATATGAACATAGTGTTTTAACGAGAAAGCCTGAAGCTAAAAACCCCAACTATCTGTATATAATATATTTCATAGAGATCATGTAACAATCCTCATACAAAGCTGATCATATCAAGCTCTCAGTACAATACAATCGCTACACACTAATCAGGCCCGATCTTGCAAATCCATGCACCGATCTTTTCCAGCCTTTAGCCTGCCTCTACTGCGCAATCCCTGCTGAAGAATGGCTCTGAATGAACTCAAATCCACCCTATATTGACTGCGCAATCCTCATTGGCATCTCCAATGAATGTGTGGTGCAAACAATGCAACACTATAGTCACAACTGATAGTCACACTTGCTCTTTCACCTACCTCTCCACTGGTCTCCACTGAAACTGTCCATGCACTGTAGTTAACTGATGTATTCTTCGGTTGATTAATGAGTTAATATTTAGTGAATTAATTATTAATTAATTCACACCACTCTCACTAGTGTATCAATCAGTTAGACTAGATACAACTAGCTCAACTGTGTCTAACTGAGTTAAACTGAACACAACTCCACCAACTACTTCTATAACTCCACCAAACTCTGTCACATGAGTTCTAACTGAAGTCCTCCATGAAATAGCTCCAGTAAACCCTCAGGAATAGCGTAATTCCTTCTGTCAGCTGCTGTGCCACATCTGTGCACTTAACTGAAGTGCTCCAAGAGAATAAGATAAGGTTTAGAGTCCAAATATTATTAAGAGCTAATAATATTCGACATATCTATTTTTAGACTGGCAATCTAAAAATAGATTCCGCCCAATATGTCTAAAAATAGAAGTCCATCTATTTTTCCAACTTGACCAACCATCCACAAATAGCATCCTGCAACTCATAGAATATGATCGACATGTCTAAAAATATACATAGTCTAAAAATAGACTTTGCGCCAAAAATCACCTGTGTGGGCCCCACCTAGTTTAGGTGATTATTTTCCAATTAGGATCAGGAACTATGTTTCAGGATGCCTCCTTCACTGTTTCTTATTGCAATCTTCAACACTTCCTCTCAACAAGAAAGTTTTGTCTTTGCATGCGACATGCAACTCCATGCATTCGCCCTGCAAACTTTGTAAGCACCATGCAACTCCATGCATCTGCTCTGCAACTCTTCTGAAATTGAATAGGCTCCAAACAACTCAATCAATCTGATGCATCTCTCATCAAAGTCTTTGACTTCTGCTTAGCTACTGCACATGTCTTTAGGAACCACTGCGCTATTGAACTCTGCACCCATGCACTCTGCACTTGCTATCAACTCTGAACTGCGCTCCAGTGTCCGACACTGTCACTTTGATCTGCCTGCAACAATCCAACTGATCATGCTACTACTGCTCTGTGGGAACCTCGTAGCCAGGTTCAATTCATGAGATCCACACCATCTTAATGAATCCTACCCAGAAATCTCCTCTTGGGATTACTCATGCATGTTGTCCCACCTCTCACTTAGTGGTATAGTTGTATGCACTCCCTCTGCCCATTTGGCATGAAATTTATCTGCATGAGTGGTTTCTCCCACTCTGTGATCCTCATCTTGTGGCTGCTCCACATCCCTAGGTTCACTCTTACCTGCATGCAAATCCAACTCCCTCTCAAGCTTCAATTGCATGCCTTTATTACACTTCCCAACAGTAGGAAGCTCCATAGAAATCCCATCTACTTCAAGTCTGTAGAGATTCTTGGCTTGAATCCCAACCTTCTTGACTTGTTCTGTTGCTTTGTACCAAAGGAAAAATTTTCCTTCACTAAATACAACATCATACCCTTTATCCTCTAACATTGCGACTGAGATTAAATTCTTCTTTAAACCTGGAACATGCACTACATCTTGTAAAAGAATGAGTTTACCTGAGTCCCTCTAAAAGGTAATGGTACCAATGCCGGTCGCATTGTATCATCCATTGTCGCCCAACTCAACATGTAACTGGAGATCTTTCTCCACCAAGTCACTGAAAAGATTCACATCTCCTGACATGTGAAAGGAAGCACCACTATCAAAGTACCACCCGAATCCAAATGCGCTAGACACCATGCATGCGATCAATGAGAAGTCCAACTCAAATTGTGAGGCAAGAGCCTCACCAAATGCACCTCCAGCAGCCTATTTTTTCTTCTTCTTCTGTGGAAATTGTGTGGCGAAATGCCCATGTTCGTGACAGTGAAAACACTTCACTTTGGACATGTCACGCTCTTTTCCATCCATACTAGATTGAGAAGGATTTTTCTTCCCCTTCCCTTTCTTCGCTTTGGCAGCCAAAGCGCAATCCTCTTCATCATCATTCTTTGATGAAGATCCATCCCTGGTAGTCCGCCTTATCTCCTCCTGCACAAGATTCGACCAAAGTCGTTCCCATCCTTGTAGTTTCTCCCGACCATTGACAGAGTCCTCGTAGCTATGAAAACTCTTCGGAAGCCCAAGGAGAGCCAAGCTCACCAAGTCTTCTTCATCCACACTAAATCCTACACTCCCAAACTCATCCCTGTAGTGGAAAATTTTTGTCAAGTATACTGGAATATTGTCATTCTTATCCATTTTTATTTTCCTAAGCTTGTCTTTAAGCGCCAACTTCCTCTGGTCACTTCTGCTTTGGAAAAATTCTGTCAAAGCCTTCCACATCAAGAATGGAGTGGCTTTACCGTGAAGGTTGGACACAATGTGATCCTTCACACCTTCCAACAGAATCCTTCGACACCTTGCTACCTTCCTTTGCCATGTGTCCACGACGACTACATCGCTAGAACCCGGTTTAGGAATATCATCATCTATGAACTCCTTCAACCCATTATCCTCCAGCACCACCTCCATCCCGTCCTCCCATGAAATATAATTCAAGCTTCCCTCAAGGGCATACTCCAATCACAATCCGTTGAAAGACATTTCAATGAATGCTCAACTTCGACACCAAGAAAACACTGCAGCAAATTCGAATTCCGCCAGCACAAAACTCAACTGCTTCAATAATTGCAATCTGCTCCAATGATCAACACTCTGATACCATGTAGAAATTATATGAACTATGCATGCATATGTCCAATATTCTCTTGATCACACACTATTTTAACTTCATGCACAATACAAAATCTATTCCACCATTGATCATCACATGCGGAAATTAAATCAATTGCAATGCACACATGAAACCATAAAAATTCACACACATTAACACAATTTTTTTAACAGGAAAGCCTGAAGCTGAAAACCCCAACTATCTATATATAATATATGTCATAGAGATCATGTAACAATCCTCATACAAAGCTGATCATATCAAGATCTCAGTACAACACAATCGCTACACACTAATCAAGCCAGATCTTGCAAATCCATGCACCGATCTTTTCCAGCCTTTAGCTTGCCTCTACTATGAAATCCTTGCTGAAGAATGGCTCTAAATGAAATCAAATCCATCCTATATTGACTGCACAAACCTCATTGGCATCTCCAATGAATTTTTGGTGAAAAAAATGCAACACTATAGTCACAACTGATAGTCACACTTGCTCTTTCACCTACCTCTCCACTGGTCTTCACTAAACTGTCCATGCACTGTAGTTAACTGATGTATTATTCAGTTGATTAATACGTTATTATTTAGTGAACTAATTATTAATTAATTCACACCACTCTCACTAGTGTATCAATCATTTAGACTAGATACAACTAGCTCAACTGTGTCTAACTGAGTTAAACTGGACACAACTCCACCAACTACTTCTACAACTCCACCAAACTCTGTCACATCAATTCTAACTGAAGTCCTCCATGAAATAGCTCCACTAAACCCTCAGGAATAGCGTAATTCCTTCTGTTAGCTCCTATGCCACATTTTTGCACTTAACTGAAGTGCTACAAGAGAATAAGATAATGTTTAGAGTCCAAATATTATTAAGAGCTAATAATATCTATTTTTAGACTGGAAATATAAAAATAGATTTCGCCCAATATTTCTAAAAATAGAAGTCCATCTATTTTTCCAACTTGACCAACCATCCACAAATAGCATCCTGCAACTCATAGAATATGATCGACATGTCTAAAAATAGACATAGTCTAAAAATAGACTTTGCGCCAAAAATCACCTGTGTGGGCCCCACCTAGTTTAGGTGATTATTTTCCAACTAGGATCAAGAATGATGTTTCAGGATGCCTCCTTCACTGTTTCTTGTTGCAATATTCAACACTCCCTCTCAACAAGAAATGACTGTCTTTGCATGCGACATGCAACTCCATGCATTCGCCTTGCAACCTTTGTAAGCGCCCTGCAACTCCATGTATCTGCTCTGCAACTCTTCCGAAACTGAATAGGCTCCAAAAAACTCAATCAATCTGATGCATATATCATCAAAGTCTTCGAATTCTGCTTAGCTACTGCACATGTCTTCAGAAACCACTACACTATTGAACTCTGTACCCATGCACTCTGCACTTGATATCAACTCTGAACCGCGCTCTAGTATCCAACACTGTCACTTTGATCTACCTGCATCAATCCAACTGAGCATGCTACTGCTTCTCTGTGGGCACCTCGTAGCCAGGTTCAATTCATGAGATCCACACCATCTCAATGAATCCTACCCAGAAATCTCCTCTTGGTATTACTCATGCATGTCGCCCCACCTCTCACCTGGTGGTATAGCTGCATGCACTCCCTCTGCCCATCTGGCATGAAATTTATTTGTATGAGTGATTTCTCCCACTCCATGATCCTCATCTTGTGGCTGCTCCACATCCCTAGGTTCACTCTTACCTGCATGCAAATCTAGCTCCCTCTCAAGCTTCTATTGCATGTCTTTCTTTCACTTCCCAACAATAGGAAGCTCTGTAGAAATCCCATCTACTTCAAGTCTGTAGAGATTCTTGGCTCGAATCCCAACCTTCTTGACTTTTCCTGTTGCTTTTTACTGAACGAAAACTTTCCCTTCACTAAAGACAACATCATACCCTTTATCCTCTAACATTGCGACTGAGATTAAATTCTTCTTTAAACCTAGAACATGCAATACATCTTGTAAAAGAATGAGTTTCCCTGACTCCCTC
This sequence comes from Pinus albicaulis, assembly GCA_034641835.2. NCBI lineage: Eukaryota > Viridiplantae > Streptophyta > Pinopsida > Pinales > Pinaceae > Pinus > Pinus albicaulis. The sequence goes on along the minus strand of JAXQQM020061005.1, from coordinate 29,481 downwards.
TGAAAGGTAATGGTACCAATGTTGGTCGCATTGTATCTTCCATTGTCACCCAACTCAACATGCAATTGGAGATCTTTCTCCACCAAGTCACTGAAAAGATTCACATCTCCCGTCATGTGAAATGAAGCACCACTATCAAAGTAGCACCCCGATCCCAATGCACTAGACGACATGCGTGCGATCAATGAGAATTATAACTCAAATTGTGAGGCAAGAGCCTCACTAGCTGCAGCTCTAGTAGCCTGCTTTTTCTTCTTCTTCTGTAGACAATGTGTGGCGTAATTCCCATGTTCGTGACAGTGAAAACACTTCACTTTGGACATGTCATGCTCTTTTCCATCCTCACCAGATTGACAAGGATTTTTCTTCCCCTTCCCTTTCTTTGCTTTGGCAGCCAAATTGTAATCCTATTCATCATAATTCTTTGATGAAGAGCCATCCCTGGTACTCCACCTTATCTCCTCCTACACAAGATCCAACCAAAGTCGCTCCCGTCCTAGCAGTTTCTCCCGACCATTGATAGAGTCCTCGTAGCTATGCCAACTTTTCGAAAGCCCAAGGAGAGCCAAGCTCACCAAGTATTCTTCATCCACACTAACTCCTACACTCCCAAGCTCATCCCTGCAGTGGACAAGCTTCTTCAAGTATACCGAAATAGTGTCATTCTTCTCCATTTTTATTTTCCTGAGCTTGTCTTTAAGCGCCAGCTTCCTCTGGTTACTTTTGCTTTGGAAAAATTCTGTCAAAGCCTTCCAAATAAAGAATGGAGTGGCTTTACCATGAAGGTTGGACACAATGTGATCCTTCACACCTTCCAACAAATACTTCGACACCTTGCTACCTTCTTTTCCGATGCATCAAGTGCGGTTGCATCGCTAGATCTCGGTTTAGGAATATCAGCATCTATGAAATCCTTCAACCCATTATCCTCCAGCACTGCCTCCATCCTGTCCTTCCATGCAATATAATTTAAGCTTCCCTCAAAGGCATACTCAAATCTCAATCATTGAAATTCATTTAAATGAATGCTCAACTTCAACACCAAGAAAACACTGCAGCAAATTCGAATTCCACCAGCACAAAACTCAACCGCTTCAATAATTGCAATCTTCTCCAATGATCAAAGCTCTGATACCATGTAGAAATTATATGAACTATGCATGCATATGTCCAAGATTCTCCTGATCACACACTATTTTAACTTCATGCACAATACAGAATCTATTCCACCATTGATCATCACATGCGAAAATTAAATCAATTGCAATGCACACATGAAACCATAAAAATTCACACACATTAACACAGTTGTTTTAACGGGAAAGACTGAAGCTGAAAACCCCAAATATATATATATAATATATGTCATAGATATCATGTAACAATCCTCATACAAAGCTGATCATATCAAGCTCTCAGTACAACACAATCGCTACACACTAATCAAGCTCGATCTTACAAATCCATGCACCGATCTTTGCCGGCCTTTAGCTTGCCTCTACTGCGCAATCCTTGCTGAAGAATGGCTATTAATGAACTCGAATACATCCTATATTGACTGCACAATCCTCATTGGCATCTCCAATGAATGTGTGGTGCAAACAATGCAACACTATAGTCACAACTCATAGTCACACTTGCTCTTTCACCTACCTCTCCACTGGTCTCCACTGAACTATCCATGCACTGTAGTTAAATGATGTATTATTAAATTGATTAATGACTTATTATTTAGTCAATTAATTATTAATTAATTCACACCACTCTCACTAGTGTATCAATTAGTTCGACTAGATACAACTAGCTCAACTGTGTTTAACTGAGTTAAACTGAGCACAACTCCACCAACTACTTCTACAACTACACCAAACTCTGTCACATCACTTCCTACTGAAGTCCTCCATGAAATAGCTCCACTAAACCCTCAGGAATAGCGTAGTTCCTTTTGTCAGCTCATGTGCCACATCTGTGCACTTAACCAAAGTGCTCCAAGAGAATAAGATAATGTTTAGAGTCCAAATATTATTAAGAGCTAATAATATTCGACATATCTATTTTTAAACTAGCAATCTAAAAATAGATTCTGCCCAATATGTGTAAAAATAGAAGTCCATATATTTTTCCAAATTTACCAACCATCCACAAATAGCATCCTGCAACTCATAAAATATGATCGACATGTCTAAAAATAGACTTTGCGCCAAAAATCACCTGTGTGGGCCCCACCTAGTTTAGTTGATTATTTTCCAACTAGGGTCAGGAATGATGTTTTAGGATGCCTCCTTCACTGTTTCTTGTTGCAATCTTCAACACTCCCTCTCAACAAGAAAGGACTATCTTTTCATGCGACATGCAACTCTATGCATTCGCCTTGCAACCTTTGTAAGCACCATGCAACTCCATGCATTTGCTCTGCAACTCTTCTGAAACTAAATAGGCTCCAAACAAATCAGTCAATTTTATGCATCTATCATCAAAATATTTGAATTCTGCTTAGCTACTGCACATGTCTTCAGGAACCACTACGCTATTGAACTATGCACCCATGCACTCTGCACTTGCTGTCAACTCTGAACCGCGCTCCAGTATCCGACACTATCACTTTGATTTTCCTGCATCAATTCAACTAATCCTTCTACTACTGCTCTGTGGGCACCTCGTAGCTAGGTTCAATTCATGAGATCCACACCATCTCAATGAATCCTACCTAGAAATCTCCTCTTGGGATTACTCATGCATGTGCCCCACCTCGCACCTGGTGGTATAGTTGCATGCACTCCCTCTGCCCATCTGGCACGAAATTTCTCTGAATGAGTGGTTTATCCCACTCCATGATCCTCATCTTGTGGCTGCTCCACATCCCTAGGTTCACTCTTACCTGCATGCAAATCCAGCGCCCTCTCAAGCTTCAATTGCATGTATTTCTTTCACTTCCCAACAGTAGGAATCTCCGTAGAAATCCCATCTACTTAAAGTATGTAAAGATTATTGGCTCAAATCCCAACCTTCTTTAATTTTCCTATTGCTTGGTACCAAAGGAAAACTTTTCCTTCACTAAAGACAACATCATTCCCTTTATCCTCTAACATTGCGACTGAGATTAAATTCTTCTTTAAACCTGGAACATGCACTACATCTTGTAAAAGAATGAGTTTACTTAACTCCCTCTGAAAGGTAATGGTACCAATGCTGGTCACATTGTATCATCCATTGTTGCCCAACTCAACATGAAATTGGAGATCTTTCTCCACCAAGTCACTGAAAATATTCACATCTCCCGTCATGTGAAAGGAAGCACCACTATCAATGTACCACCCCTATCCCAATGCACTAGACACCATGCATGCGATCAATGAGAATTCCAGCTCAAATTGCAAGGCAAGAGCCTCACCAGTTGTAGCTCCAGTAGCCTGCTTTTTCTTCTTCTTCTGTGGAAAATGTGTGGCGAAATGCCCATGTTTGTGACAGTGAAAACACTTCACTTTGGACATGTCACGCTCTTTTCCATCCTCACCGGATTGAGAAGGATTTTTCTTCCCCTTCCCTTTCTTTGCTTTGGTAGCCAAAGAACAATCCTCTTCATCATTGTTCTTTGATGAAGATCCATCCCTGGTACTCCGCCTTATCTCCTCCTGCACAAGATTCGACCAAAGTTGTTCCCATCCTGGCAGTTTCTCCCGACCATTGATAGAGTCCTTGTAGCTATGCCAACTCTTCAGAAGCCCAAGGAGAGCCAAGATCACCAATTCTTCTTCATCCACACTAACTCCTACACTCCCAAGCTCATCCCTATAGTGGACAAACTTTGTCAAGTATACCAGAATAGTGTCATTCTTCTCCATTTTTATTTTCCTGAGCTTGTCTTTAAGCGCCAACTTCCTCTGGTCACTTTTGCTTTGGAAACTTTTTTTGAAAGCCTTCCACATCAAGAATGGAGTCACTTTACCATAAAGGCTGGACACAATGTGATCCTTCACACCTTCCAACAGAATCCTTCGACACCTTGCTACCTTATTTTTCCATGCGTCAACTGTGGCTGCATCGCTAGAACCTGGTTTAGGAATATCAGCATCTATGAAATCCTTCAACCCATTATCCTCCAGCACCGCCTCCATCCTGTCCTTCCATGTAATATAATTTGAGTTGCCCTCAAGGGAATACTCCAATCACAATCCGTTGAAAGACATTTCAATCGGCATGATCGACATCTTCATCGACATATCCTTCTCGCACTAGCTCTGTGTATCTTGTTCCTTCTATAGGGTCCAGAGGGACCACCGCCCATGTCGCATTATTTTTTGACTTGAGGGGTCTTGACCCAGGTTCAAAGTGTTTTGTATAGCCAAAAAAAGCCTCCAACTACTGGCCCTTTTGGTAGTGATTTGCTTGCGCACACCAAAGTCTCACTCGAAGCACTATGGGGGGGTGATGGAACCAAGTTTCCGCACCTTGAGGGAGCGTATGATGTGGATATTATTCATTCTTAAAATATCTAATGATTGTCACCTCGCACAATGACTTCCTTAACCCAATTCAGATCTAACACAGGGGACCCTTAACCTCAATACAGTCTTGCGCAAAATAGACAAATACCCTTATCATTAGGGGAATTTTGAGGTCTAAAATGGGCCTCCTAATAAAAATGTACAACAAAAATAAACTTTATAAGAACCAATAGAATTCAAAATGATGATGTCAACCATGGGAGATGATTCACCAATTTTTATTTAAAAGGGTAAAAAGATTAAAAAATAATAAAATAATAAAAATACTTTTTCAACACGTATTTTCAACTTATCTCCCAAATTTTTTATTCTAATTTCGAGCGGGAGTACTCGTTGGATGAAAAATTTAATTCCTCATCCAAGGAGTACCCATGTGACATACTTTCGATGGACCCTACTACATGAAAAAAACGTGATTGCAATCACATTTTTCATGTAGTAGGATCCATATAAAATATGCAACATGGGTACGCCATGGATGAGGAATTAAATTTCGCATCCAATGAGTATGTCTGCTCAAAATTTGAGTAAAAAATTTGGGAGATAAGTCGAAAATATGAGTTGAAAAAGTAGTATTTTCTTTCTTCCCTCTAAAATTTGATGATGTAATCAAATATTATTTTATTATTTCCACTAATAGTTTATAATTTCCTTAGGAGGCCCATTTTAGACCTCAAAATTCCCCTAATGTCAGATCTATCTTTTAATAGAAACTGGAATAACCCTTGCACATTTATAGAAATCTATCCTTTAACAAAAATCCTAACCAATATGCAATACTTGCATGAATGCAATGTTCGTAACTTCATAATAGTACACATTCAGTAACAAAAATAGATCTATAATTAAATTATCACATTAACCATAAACATGGAAATCACACAAGTAGATCAGAATTTATCAAACTTTTCTATTTATTAATAGATCTTCAATGAGTACAGTAATCTTCACCTACGCACACAAAAATAGGGTGCTTGCACACATCTCAGAACTAGGTCTCCACACACACCACCAACAAGAGCCTATCCAACCCAAACTAACACAAAATTTTCCCAAAATAAAATAAAATCAAATTCACATGAGATATTTTTTGATACTTGATATGATATTCAAATTGACTCGACTCATACATATTTATAGGACTAATATGCCCAAATACCATGGTCTCAAACCATGTTTTGAGCCCCATGTTTCCCTTTTACGGATTACAATGATAAAGGAACTTTAACTCGCCCCAAATCTCCTTCACTTTCTACATGTAGTTTTAAGAAAAAATTAACTAAAAGAGTACTCAAAACTTGACCCTAGGGGAACTAACCCAAAAATAGCCATGAATGATTAAGGGAAGATGATCACAAATGATAAATGTCTCACCTCATAAGAGCATTCAACACCATAACAAGTCATACCTACTTACAATTCATGATCAGGGGATGACACAAATCATAGAGCTAGTTAAGATCCATAAGATCGACTTCCATTTTAGAGTAATATTTTATTGAAACTAAGAAGGCTAGACCTTAGGGATTTGGTTCCCTTTTTTCCGCATGACATGAGTTTCTAGAATCAGATGTCGCTTGACTACTAGCGAGCATTTATAGCCTCGACAGATTCATCCACTATACTGAAATTAGGAGCTTTCTAGATTCATGTTTGCTCTTCTTTTTAGAGGCCTTTCATTCAATTTATTTAGAAAATATAGTATTCACACGATGGGAAGATTACACATTTGACTCAGTCCAATACCTAACTTGTGCCACTTCCAATAAGCGTTTATAGCCCCAGTGGAGATGTCAACATGCCCAATTATAAGTTACCTCAATAGAAGGAGTGGTAGGATTACACACTATATTTATAGCACTATTGGCCTTTCTCCACTGCCAACGAGCCTATTCAATACCCCGATGGAGATACCAATATGCCCCACCGAAGAAAACATAGGTTCCTATCCCTAAGGTAGGATGGTCATAAGGGAAGGTCTCATGTGTGGTTATAATGTAACTATTACTACCAAAGTTTCAATTAAATTTTATGAAATCTCAATATTATGGTTATAGGTCTAGCCCTTATGACTTAATGTGATCCCTTAGTAGTATTTATGTGTAAGTATTATGAAAAAGAGATTTAGTGAGAAATATTGAACATGAAGTTCACATTACTAAGAAACTGAGATATGAGCCATTTAAATATTGTTACCCCTCAAACATGGTTTACGAACCAAGTATTTAATTAAGTATTAAAAACTCATTTATATGGTTCATAATAAGGACTCATAGATGTGTATTGCATTCTTTTAAGATCACATAAAGACTCTTCAAGATGCAAAAACATTTATTTTTGTATTCCATTCTAAACCTAAGAAGCATTTATAAGAAGAATTTTATTTAAGTACATGGTTTATATACAATGTGTCGCAATAATTTTTTTATCAAAGAAATCGAAAATCCAGTGTAAACAGACACAAATATTTTCAATGGGTAACCTCTTTATTTTGGACTTCATTTTGATCAATAATAATAATATATTTAACTATTGAAAGAACCAGGGGAGAAATTGTTTTACCGGGACATCAAGAAATATATCCATGTCTGATTGAAAATAAGATGAAAACTTTTCAAAGTATGCGCTTATCCACATTTCAATGAAGTCTTTTAGACCTGTATAAACATATAATGAATAAAATATTGAATTATTAGTAAACTATTGTACTATATGATCATCATAAACAGGTTCGTCATCATGTAGTTATGTTAAATTGGTTAAATTATTGTCTTCAACATATTCATTTGCATCAACAGAATTGAAATAACAACATGATTGTAAAATTATACTTGTAATTTGATTGTTATTTAATTCAAGTTTGCGAGAGGAAATTGATAAGTTGTCTTCATATGTATCATATAAGGGTGGTTTTGAAAAACCAACATAAATATCACATACAACAAAATCATAATTACTAAATATATCACTACATGTCATTTCGTTAGATAAAACAAGATCTTCCACTACTCACAATTCATCTACATAATCATAAATATGTGATGGTGATATGGTTATAAATATAATTTATTCTTCAATATTATTTTCTTTAAAAACTTTATAAAAAATACCCTAAGGAGAAAAAGAAAAGAAATTAGATTTATCATTGGTGGTTAAACTATTAGATTCTTTAAGGTTTTCTTGACATTCAACACTAGAAATTACACTTAGTCCATCTAAAATTTCATTTGGTAAACCAATAGAGCGTAAGAATTTTTTGTTAGAATTAACATCTTTCGAACTCACTATTTCATCATTAATATAAGATTCATCTTCCTGAAACCTTGAATGAGAATCATCACAATGTTCATCTAGTAATCAACAAAAATTTCCAATAGGTGAATTAGAGGAATACATAGTTGCATAATGTTCATAAAAAACTGTATCAAAATGTTTTAAAGATAAAATACCTATGATAAGAAGTTTCTTATACCAATGTCAAGCTCTACCTTCCAACGACACCATGAATGGTTTCATTCGTACTTCCTCATGTTCGACCCCCATCCTAGGAAGGGAATCATGAAATAGGAGCATATGTTCAATAAAATCATCATTTTCATCTTCACGAAAATGGGGCATGTAGGTATCCCATATATCTATATCTAGTATCTCATTTTGAAACCCTACAATATGCAAAAAATGTAAAGGAGAAAAACGTGATGCAATCCAAGAAATATCCATTAGTAATTATAAATCAGGGAGTCTTCAGGTGAACAAATAAACAAGAAAGATATGCACTTGAAACGCTTTTATGGCACTGATGTTATGACCTTGTTCACCGACAGGCCACAAACCTAACCATTCAATCAGTTACCAAAGAAAACAAAATCAATCTTCATTCCCCGACAATGGTGCCAAAAGATGTTGGAGTTCAAATTGTCCTAGTAATTGAGGACAACCTGAGACCACATAAATTCATTAATGAAGAATGAGTTAAATTAATATATATCATAATTTACAAAGGTTACTGAGAAATAAAATTAAAATGAAAGAAAAGAAAGAAATTAAAGCACACTAGTGTTAAATATATCTAATTGGAAAATGTGGTTTAAATAACATAACATCAAGTATTATTATTATTTAACCTGCATGACAATTATAATAATTTAATTTAAGAATTTCAAATAATAAATATTAGAGGCTTATTAAATTAAATGTAATGTGTGAAACATTAGAAAATTTGAACAATTCAAAAGATAACTAATAATTTCACGTTTTCTAGTGAGGGAAAATAATGAAAACAAGAATAAATTTAAAAATGAAATAAAATTTAAAGAACTCGTTTTTATGGATTTTGAATTTAAAATGCACATAACCCCAAAGATAATGGATTCATGGAATTACACCAGCAACCAATAAACTCAAAATATGATTTAAAATCCCTAGATATCAAGTATTCCAAAGTATTTAAAATAATTTAATATATTCGAGAATAATTCATAATAAAGTTAAGCCACCATTCAAGAACAATGAACCAGTGTATCAAATTGAAAATAAAATAGAACACAATGGAGGAAATAAAAAAAATGAATTATAATATTATTAATAAAACCTACATGTCATAATGAAGAATATATTTGCAACATGTACAAAATGGTTGTAATAGTTAAAGTCTTCTTCCTCGGAGCTACCATCCTCCAACCTGCCCAAAATCTCACTGAACAATATTTTACATCTTCTTTTAAATGTCTTGAAATTCATTTCATTTTTAGTCCTCGTAAGTTCCAGATTGAAATTATATTAATGATAATTATTTTGACTATACATATTTCATCATATAAATAAATTCCCACTCAAATCCTTCACGTTAAAAATCCTTTAAATAATATCTACTGCATTAAAATAAAATATATAAATTAATTCTCAAATATAAAACTTTATAATAAATGAAATTAAACCATAAAGTTACATTTCATAGCGTTCTACACATAATATTATCTCATGTACATTATTAATGAAATTCAACTTTGACCTTAGGTGAGACCCAGTAAAATTTTCCCACTATATAAAACATAGGTCATAAATTATGTATTTGACATGGACATATTTTCCAAAAACCCAAGATAGAATCCAAAACATAAAATTTAATATGGTTTTCCTTTTAAATGTTGAACACTTGCATTTCTGAAAAAATCTCCCATAAAAACTTAAAACCCCTCCCATGCTAAATTGATGTCTGCACAATTTCTTCACCCAACCATTAGAAATAACAATTTTGAGTTTAAATGAAAGACAATCTGAAATGTGTATATGTTTTCAGTTTCAAATTTAAAATTAAATTAAATTCCAAATTTCTATTTTGATATAGGTTTCAAATATTTTTTAAGTATCAATGATAATCATATACAAATAATATGATATATATAAATATAGAATATCATTTTGAAATAATATATATTCTATAATATATATATACCAGTTCATAGTTTCAAATGAATATAAATAAATGTATATAATATATATAATAGATTTTATATATATATTGAATAAACACCATTTCATATGTATCATCAGAAACCTGAAAACTCATGTTACTAATCATCGGAAGTTTGGAGGAGAGAGAAACCTGGTTACAACGAAAAACTGATGAAATGTTGAGCATTGAAGTTTTGTGACCAAATGGTTGTCATGTGAAAACTTGTGTGGAAGTTAACCTTTCTCAAAGCCCCGATGGGTATTAATTGCATGAAATTAGTTATTCGCATGGTCTAAATCATCAAACATTCATTGGCATTCAATACTATTCGAAAGCATAAACGTTTACAAGGGGGATCTCTAAAATTCGTTAAAGAAGTTATGTTGGCACGGATATTGGTTCTATTATTAGTCCCTGCCTTCAGTAGGACTATAGTGATCACTAGATCATTTGACCACCCATTAATTCATCCATTCACTCGTCTTTTTCCATTTTCCCCATTTTAATCAAAGTTTAATGCTCCCTATTTTATTAACCCAAATTTTAAGAAAAGTTTTTGGGTCTGACAACATCCTACCTCTTATTACAAGCCTCACGTGGCCTAAGGCACAAATATTGGCAATATCATTTTAATCAAATTCTGGTGGTTTTATATACTGTTGCCAATTTATTTATATGCAAATTTTTTGCAGCCAATGTTTTTGGAGGCCCTTTCCACATGTCTATCAAAGTATTTCAAAATCTCTTTCAAGGCCCTTTCCACATGGCTATTAGCATGAAACTCTGGTACTATAAAATATATTCATGCAAAAGGAAGCAGAAACTAAGGCCACTGCCTCACCATTTCGTAGCTGCCTGAAAATTAGGGCCAATGCTTCACAATTTCGTAGCTACTTGAAAATCATTTCGTGTTGGCCTGGCCGGAGGAACACAGGAACATGGATTCTGAAATAATTCCACCCTTTGGACGTGCTCTAGTATATACTTACCCATAATTCCACCCTTTGGACATGCTCTAGTATCTACTTACCAATAAGAACCTTATCGCACATATACTTTCCTCCATTTACGAACGAGTCTTCCTTTGTCAGTTCCTTTAACTGAAAAAAATATGTAGCGATACCATGCATGATTGTGATGGTTTTATAGAAGGTGAAAAGGGGAATCTGATGATTATATTTATCTTCTCTAAGCCCAAAGGGAATATCCTCGTTAGGGAATAAGAAAGTGGATGAAAAGAAGAGACTAGATGGTTAGGGAAGAAGAAAAGTCCAGCTCGGAATAAGAAATGAAAAGGAGTAATAGAATGAGGTGATCATATTGATCTACATTGCTTACCTGAGCATAACGTAAGTTATATCCTTCCCAAAGCACTCTTCTCTCTTCGCTTACTTTGTTGCTTTTCGCATTGCTTCCATGTTTGTTTCTTGTCATTGTTTCTAAGCCCTTGTCATAGCGAATGAGCCCTAGCCCATAGGTTGTTGAAGTTTATTCAAAGTTGATCCGACTTCTAATTCATGTATTTATTCAAATCCATCTTCTTTGAAAATAACACATGGGTGGCCAACAAAATTAGAATTCCCACATATTGATAAAATCAAATCCAACAAAAAAAATCATTTCCATTGAACAAAAATGGAATAACATATGGCTACAGTTCATCTTGGAAATCCTCCTCTTATTGTTAGTTACAGAAAGCTGAATTGTCTCGAACTTCATCGAAGGCAGAATCCTCGACATAGTAATAGTTAAAACACCAACCTAAAATTCCCTCGACATTCGCATCCCTAAGTAGAGTGAATTTGCTGGAAAACATAGAGCTTCTTTTTCTTTCCATTTGTAGATACTTGCAACCCTCGACTACATTGTGATTCCGCTTGATTTCCTTCGCATTTTGTCACAAACACCTTCTCCTCTTCCACATAAACCTAAATTTTGGACTTGTTCAGGCTCGGAATGTCAGCTTGGAACATGTAATCCTTGGGAATTTATTTAATGTTTTCCGTTGCAGATTCCACGCCCTTGTTCTCCTCATGGCGTTGGTTATATGACTGTTCGAATGGAATTGTGATCTTCTCCAGCTCCTCCAAGAAGTGTAGTAGTGGTTTCATGGCCAGAGCGTGATCCAGGTAATTATTCACTGCCCAAATCTCAATCTGAAATACCACTGTAAATAATAAATGAACGAGGGATATCTATGAAATGGAGGGATATGGGAAGCAGAAGTAGCACAAAGCAAGAAGAATTCACAATAAGGCAATCCATGAAATCAGGGGAGATGGAAAGTGGAAGCAGTACAAAGAAAAAAGAATGCACAATATATCAATGGCATAATTCCACTAGATAGAGGATAAGAGTCCTTTTTAAAACCGTCCTGAAGCAATGGATTCCAGGACATGGGGGCAAGTGAGTTGGATCTATGTCCACATGTCACTCTAATTTTATTTTCTTTTTTATTTCAATTACTTTTAGTCTAACTGCAATTTTATTGTTTTATTTAAATAAATAAATAATATAAATTAAGTAATTAAAAGATAAAATAACAAACAAAAACTAATAAGGTGTAGGCATTATATGCATGCAGTGCACTTGTCCGCGCCATGAGGTAATATGAATAAAAGTTGAAGTCTGTATTTGCATTAGAGATACCCCTCTACCAATGTTTTATTATTCTTTGTCACAGGGTTGTTGGTGGAATCGATGCATGGGTCAATTCCCAAGTATGATACGCCAGCTTGGTCAAAGGTAGATGAGTTTGATGTTTTTGCTTGTTTGTGTACTAGCCATCAAGTTGCATCCTTTTTAGTGGTTGGATTCATTGCGAGCAATATTTTGAAATTTTCTGGTTGGATTCTGAGTGTGTTCAATTGGAGGGGAAGTAGACCACTGAGTACCTTGTAGTTTTCCTTAGGATCCCCATTCATGGGCATCATTTTTCAGTTCGTCAACCTTGGCCCTTATAGGAGATGCTTCATACCTGCATTTGTATGTTTTTCTTGAAGCCTTCGCAATTTCTCATTACATTTAGAATATTGCAAAATGAGGAATGTCAAAGAATTTCCACCCTCATTAAAATGACCTCTGAATTACCGTTTCTAACTTTTCTTGAGTCTCAAATATCTTCCAAAGGTGGAAGATTCATATTTTCATAATCATAATCACTGAAGCTAGAAAGGAGAAACACATCAGCTGGTGAGGTACTTCCTGCAAAAACATCATAATTATAAGTAACAAAATCTTTTGATATTTATTCTTTCAAAAGCTTCTATGGTGTGCTAGGCACGATGTATGAGTTATGGAGGAGTGGTAGCGGCTTATAGCCCTTTCCTCATTGTTAGCCACCTATAAATTCTAATATGCTAAATGGTGGCTAAATTTGTGTTCAAGCCTTCAAGAGATTTATTTCTTTGAAAATCTATCATCCTTGAAGTCTTATGTTTGTCCTATCCTGGAGGTTCATCTTCATTGTTTTTTCCATCTTAAATCCATGATGATTCACCAAAGAAAGTTGTTCCAAAGGCCACTGAAAACTGCCCATGTCCACTTATTTCCCTTCATTTTCATAAAAGCCTTCTTCTCATCTTTTAACCCTCCATTTAGCCTCTTAAAGCCTTTAATCCCCCTTAAACCTTCAAATATTTATTTACAAGTTTAAATACCCTTTCCTTTCCTCTCTACTGAAAGCAAAAAAAACCCTCAAAAACCTTCATTTTTGGCCTAAAACCCCATTTTTTACACTAAGGCCTTAAGCCCCTTTCGGCCTTAGCCCTGGCCCCTTTTCCGCATGTCACCCGGAGCCATAACAAGGTGCTAGCCCTTATCGCCAATCACAAATCAGAGTTTCCTTTTTCTGACTTTTCCTTTATTCTTTCCTTTTCTCTGACGCGATGAGCCCCTTCTCCTCCGATCGCCGATTTGATCTAGACTGTTGAATCCACAAGAACCAACGGCCAGGATTCAATCGCGCTTCGCATGTCCCTTTCTCCTTTTCAATTTTCCACTGGTCGCTAATTAGATCTCCACCATTGATCTTTTCAGATCCAATGACCAGCGTTCCATCGCATCGCTCCATTGGTTCTCTGCTTCACTCATCACTCGCGCCTGTAGATTTGATCTGGACCGTTGATTCCACAAGAACCAACGGCTAGGATCTTGTCGCACTCCGCCCATAGCCCTCTGTCATCACACCTACTGATTCAATCTTGACCATTGATCTCTCATACTGATCTGACGGCCAACGCTTAATTGCACATTGCAAACTCAAAGACCACTATGCTTTGGCCTCTTTCCTTTTCTCCGTTGTGATGTAATCCCAGATGTTCATTCCGCCGGATTCGATAGTTCATGCTTCATCACATCGCGCTCATCCATCACATGATCCTCCACCGTCCCGACCTCCGATTTAATTGTTTGTGCTCAACCTAGTGTCCTAAATTGAGTTCATTAATTGTCAACCAGGGTTGGTAAACTGCTGAAGTGAAGTGCACCATATGTGCCTAAGTAACCTCTTCCTACTTCGTTGTGTTTAGTGTTTTCTGATGTTTTTGGTTTTATGGTTTTATATTTGAAAAAGGGAAAGAACTAAATGTTGGTGAAAAGAAGCTGTTGGTCACACTACAAACAGTCCTAAATCATGTGTGGTATGCAAAACTAGACAGTAACTCACAACACAAATTTAGTCCAATTCTTTTGTTAGAGATATGTTGGAATACTTCAAGAAAAGGATAGATTTAGTGCAGTGAGGTCTTCCTAAACAACAATTTACCATATCACAAAGCAGATCTTATCCATGACTAGAGATTTGTTGGAATATATTTGGAGAAGATAGTTCTGCAACACAATGAATAATTCTACTCTAAATTAATCAAGGGTACTGAAACTAATATACTCTGCAACCTAAATTGTCATTACTAAACCTTATTCGGAAGTTAAAGTCCTTTGGAATAAGTTTGAGGAAAAGGCTAGTTGCACAATTATGAGAATTTGCAGAATAGTAAAGGCCGTGAAATGATATTACCAATTCCAGTCCGCATGGTGATATGTTGGAAAAGTTTAATAACAGGAATAGTCTTTGTAAATAATGAAGGCCTTAGTCTAGTAAAACAGAACTATTATACAACTAACTAATGAGACTTGACTATACATTAAGCAAAACATGAACAAGAATGCAATTAATCAACTTTGAAATACAAATGACAGAGTTAAGCTAAAGTTCAATTAATCAAACTGAAAACACAGTGACCACAATTGGGCTAAAATGCAATTATTCAAACTGGAAAGATGGTGAACAGAATCAAACTAAAATGCCATAATCAAACTTGAAATGAAATGACAGAGCTGAACTAGATGCATTCTACCTCCGGAGTGCTGGAACTAAATTAATCATGCAACTAATTCATGGAATTCTACAGTCCATCTTGTTCAATGTGAATGATATTTTGGAAGAGTTTGTAAAAACAATTATGGTTGTACCATCTAATGCAGATTGACATAAAACACACAGTTCAAAATGAAAACACAATTAAACTCCTAAAATACCACAATTAATTCCCATTCATCATTAGAGGTATTTTGGAAGAATTCATTAGAACGAGACTAAACTGTAGCATTCAATACAAATGAACATAAAAACACAGAATTCAGAAAATTAACTAAGCTAAGAGTGAAACGAGAGTTACTTATCTAAATTAAAAACTCCTCGGGCAGTAGGGGCCCTCTACCACCAGAGTAGCACGCAAATTTTTAACTCCTCAACGTTGCTTCAATTCATGCATCAAAGCTGAACTTCTTTTATTAAAGGAAAACGTTCAGAAAAACAGAGTAACACAGTCTTGGAGAACTAAAAACAAAACATCCACTAACTACCGTCTCTCGGTCTCCCAAGTGATTCTTATAATGGAATTACATAACTACTCTTTGAGAAAAGCAGGGATAAGTGTCTTTCCCACTTCTAATCGAATTAAAACTCTTATTGAAGGTTGCGTAATTCGCTGCAGACAGCTGTAGAGTCTATGTCCCGGTAGAACTCTACCTCTTGGTTTTGGTTTCCCACGTGCATAACCACCTGTAGAATTGTGCTCAGAATTTGTAGGGAGCAAGGAATGATGTGGATGAAGTCTGGAATTTACCCATATGCGCCTTTCTTTGAGAAGACACCTGTAACCCACTTAAACTCTAAAATAGCTGCAGAAAACGTGATCAGCTACAGAACGCATGATCAGCTACGGAAAGCCTGTATTCTGTAGCTATTTTGCAGAAAATTATTAAAACAGAAAAAATCATGAAAATACAATATGTTAATCAATTGCATGTAACCTTTAAGCAATCCTAATCATTCTTCATTGATTTTAGGCTTATGAAGTGATAAAAAAATGATGAAATGAAGTGAAGGTTTGTAAAAGAGAAGGCAATTCTAGGGCTCAACATACCCCCACTGCAAGACTATTGCATGTCCTCATGCAATTTCATCAAAAATTATTGCATGTGCTTTGAAACCTCTGTTACAACATCCAACCTTATCTGTCTTCTTTTCTTGCTGGTTAGTGTCATTCTAGGTTTCTTCATGAGTAATTTAAACCTGAGATTTATGAGGGCTCTGTTCAATTTCTTATTCCTCTTCTTTAGCTTCATGTTTTCTTTAACCAATGTCTTTTTCATCATTCCTTTGAGTCTAAAATTTCTCCTTAACTTTGGTGGATTCTCATATTCTTCATCAGTATACTCACTTGCTGTCTTTTCCTTTCGTTTGACCCTAATATATTTTCTAATATTTGTTCATTCCTCCTCTGTGCAGATTATCTTCCTTTCAAAATCACTTTTCTATGCTTGAAGCTGGATTGACTACAGAGTTTAATGCTTTATTTTTTAAACTGTATCTCTGTGTCTGAAGATGGATTAGTTGTAGAATGATGCTTCACCCTCAGAATTACCTCTCTGTACTTAAAGATGGATTGGCTCCAAAGTGTAATGGAGGTGAATGGATGGAGGTAATTAATCTATAAGGGAAAATGAAGTGGCTATGGATCTGATGGAGAATTTATGATGAACTTGTGGTGAAATAAGTGAATGATACAATCTTAAGGAGATGTGGAATAGTAGTTTGGAATGTTGGATAAGGGATATGGCCAAGATATGTTAATCAATTCGAATGATAGGTTGTTTTAGGAAACATATGATTATACACATTGTATCTATTTCATGTTTCAACTTTTTGCTATTAAAATAATTTTCACAATTTACCTCAGAATTTTTGACCTTGTTAATTGCTGTGCTTGATGTTGTTCCTTTGGTCCTCTTTTAGCATATTGGTCTTCAAAACATAATCCTTCTATTTCCTGTAACCATCATCTCTTTGTAGGTTGTACAATTGTGTCAGAACTGCTTAATAAGATGTGGCTGCAACATGCAATCTGTAAAAAGAAATGAAGTATGACTATGAAATATGGATGTGAAATGTAATGGAGTGGAAGTGGAATATGACTTGTGAAATGGAATGAAAATGGCGTGAGATGGAGTGAAAGTGGAGTGAGATGGAGTGGAATTGTAGAATGAAATGAATTTTTCAATTTCTCTCAAATGGTACATCAGACTTCCCTGAAATTTTTTGAGGTTGTTACCAATATTATTATGCATCTTCCGACGAAAAATCTCTGCCATTGGTTGTACAGATCTCCCTAAAAATGAGAAATGTCTGTAGGTGAAAGTGGATAATTTCTTGAAGAATACACACTGAAATTTTCTGTGTTTATTCACCCTACCTCAATGCATTTACCATAAAAATTTCAGGACCAACGGATGCACGGTTTGAAAGTTATGATAAAATCAATTTCTGTCATGTTTCACCCTTCATTCTGCCCAATGTTGCAACAAAAAAATACGCCACGAACTCATTTTAAGGCCAAATTGAGTGATTCCAAAGGGACACTGTGTATTTTTACCTTCTCTACTACCAAATGCTTCCAGAATTTCATTTTGATGAAGAAAAGGCGCTGCTGTGCAAAAATACTCAAATCTGTCCTATTCTGTCCATAATGCTGAAAATTGAAAATCTGCCTGAAAAACCCTTCTGAAATGCCCTTAAAATTTGCTTTTTTTCAAATTTTGTCCACGTATTACTCAATTTATCATATTCTGAGAAAACCCAGAAGCTCAAAATTTTTTATTTCTGCTCCAATCTCTTGCAATATTTGCGCAAATACTGCCTTCTAGAAAAAGTTGCAAAAGCAAAAACAAGCTGCTACAGCAATAGCTGCAGAAACTGCCACTTTCCGCAGCTGTTATTGAATTTAAAAAAAGATGAACATGCTGCTACAAGAAACTAATAAAATGCACGGCTGCAAGTTGTTGTTGATTCCATAAAACCATTAGTCTTCATCAAAGCCAACATTCATGGTACAATTCTTACCATGCGAATAAATGTGTCGAAGTCGAGCATGGGAAGAAATCATTGGATTACCAATCAATAATGAAAATCATTAACCAATGCGAGACAACTCACCGATAATGTAAATGAGTGTCAAGGTACCTCAGTGCATCTTGACAGGGATGAATGAATGTGTCGAAGTCGAGTCACCTGCAAGATTTGACAATCAAGAGACATTGTTGTATTCCCATTGTTATCAATGAGGAGGCTTGCCATTGATGAATGCAAGCTCCAAGGCACTCCAAATAATCTCTAATATTGATCCCAGATAAAGTGTTGAGGTCGATGGGACAAGATCTGTTGGAAGGTGGACCTTAAGGAATTCCACATCATCCAACTCGAGCATAAAACCAAGAATGATTTGAAGAACCATGAAAGATTGAAACCATCATGAAATTGCAGAACTTATTGTGAACTTTGCCCGCCAGTTGCCTGGTTTTCAAACAAAGCTCATGTCCAATTGCGCCAGCAAGCTGGTTTTCACAATAGGACTTATTTTTCTCTTTACTCTTTTTTTTCTTTTTTTCTTTTTTTTTATGTCCTACTCTACTTGAAAAAGAAAATCTTGTTCAAGTATATGAGTACTTCCAATGGAACCATGTTTGTAACAAGATGATAGATAAACTCATATGCAGGTTTGAAAGATACTCTTTGATATGTACCAGTATATGAGATGCCAACTGTCTTGATTTAGATGATGTCAGAAGATATTGAACAATTGAGCATTGGAATCCAATCACTGAATTAAACCAAGATTCAATGTAATCTTGTCTTCCTTGTCTTTCCTCTATCATGAAATGCAAGTCTTCAAAGATATGATCTTCATTCATAGAATCTAGTGATAGGCATGCATGAGACTTTTCAATCTCTGGTTCCAATATCTCCTCTTTATCAATAGACATCCCTGATTCTTGGACCTTATCTGAGTCTTCTTCTTCTGTTTGTTGTTCTTCAATGACAGCTGGTGAATCATTTTGCAATACCTCAGAATTGTAAGTTGATTGAGGTATTTTATTGTTGGGGATATGAAATGGTTGTGGAGGTAGTGGAGTGGGGAATCTTTGGTGTGCTTGTGTGGATGGTAATGGAAAAGGTTGAATTGAGGTCAAATGAGGGTGATTTTGATGTTGTGGTGGAGGCAAATGGTATGAATAACATTGATGATGGTATTGTGGATAGAGAGGGAAAGATTGAGGATATGGTGGATTTCCTTTATAGGGCCTTTGCCAACTTTGTTGCCAAGATTGGTTTTGAGGTTGGGATTGAGATGGCAAAGGTTTCCAAGGTTGGTTTTGAGGTTGGGATTGAGATGCCCAAGGTTGCCAAGGCAAGGGTCTTTTCCAATTACCTTGAGATTGTTGTGCATAACCTTGATATTGTGCATAAGGATATTGCATCATATTGGGTTGATGAGGCTGCCATAGCCCTCTTGGAGCTACATAACAAAGTTGCTCTTGTGCTTGATTTGCTCCATTATCCTTCTGGTAAATTGCCTTCAACCCTGGTAATGATGGGCAATCTTCACTAGTATGTGATCCTGCACAGATTTTACACATTTTAATGTTATTAAGTGGACATTCATGCAAAGCATGTTTCTTTCTACATTTAGGGAAAAATATAAATGAAGCAACTTTTTGCTTGTTTTTCATTCTTAGCATGTCAGTTTGTTCATTTAAATTAGCAAGAATGTTAGGTTCAGTTTGACTTACCAATCCTGATGCTGACTTACTTACTTTTGCCATAAATGGATCTTGAGGGGACCTTACACACTTTGCTTTTCCTCTTGATATGTTCTTGCATAGTTCACAAATTTCTTGAAATGACAATCGATAAACATCTCCTTTTCCCACAAGATTAAGAAGATAAATCCATTCATCCTTTATAGCATTTAGTAGAAGAGTTTTTAATGCATTTGATCCTAAATTATGCAATTTAGATCTTTTGATATTATAAGTAAATCTCTCCACTAAATCTTCTAGGCTTTCACCCTCTTTTTGGTTCATCTTAAAGACTTCATTTCTAAGGTCATGGTGCATGCAATAACCTTTATATTTTTCCAAAAATACTCTTTTCATATCATCCCATGTCCCTATAGAATTTGTTCCTAAAGTCATGAACCATCTAAGAGCTCTATCCTTCAATGTTGCCGAAAACAAATTCAATTTTTGCATGTGCAATGAGTAGCCATAAGATCTACAAATTATTTCAGATTCAAAAAGAAAGGTTTCCGGGTCTTCTGATCTCATAACTTTGAAGTTAGGAAGTACAGATGGATGGATGTTATTCATTTGAACTTTGTTATCAGTTTCTTGAATGGGAAATCCAAAAGGATCTTCCTCATTGTCATCATCTCCATCCATTTCTTCAACCTCCTTTGTCACCTCTTCTTCTACCTGCAGAAATATGAATTCATGATGTGGATGTGTGGCTCTTACTACACCACATGATATAGTGGGTGTGGTAGGTGATTGAAGTTTTTTGGATGTAGGGAAATCGAAGTATACTGAATTACACTTCCCGACAACGGCGCCAAAATGTTTATTGCTCAGCCTAGTCTCCTAAATTGAGTTCATTAATTTTCAACCAGGGTTGGTAAACTGCTGAAGTGAAGTGCACCATATGTGCCTAAGTAACCTCTTCCTACTTCGTTGTGTTTAGTGTTTTCTGATGTTTTTGGTTTTATGGTTTTATATTGGAAAAGGGGAAAGAACTAAATGTTGATGAAAAGCAGTTGTTGGTCAAACTAGAAACAATTCTAAATCATGTGTGGTATGCAAAACTAGACAGTAACTCATAACACAAATTTAGTCCAATTCATTTGTTAGAGACATGTTGGAATACTTCAAGAAAAGGATAAATTTAGTGCAGTGAGGTATTCCTAAACAAAAAATTACCATATCACAAAATAGATCTTATCCATGACTAGATATTTGTTTGAACATATTTGGAAAAGTTAGTTCTGCAACACAGTGAATAATTCTACTCTAAATTAATCAAGGATACCAAAACTAATATATTCTGCAACCTAAATTGTCATTACTAAGCCTTATTCGAAAGTTAAAGTCTTTTGAAATAATTTTGAGGAAAAGGCTAGTTGCACAATTATAAGAATCTGCAGAATAATCAAAGCCATGAAATGATATTACCAATTCCTCTCTGCATAGTGATATGTTGGAAGAGTTTAATAACAGGAGTGGTTTTTGTAAATAATGAAGGCCTTAGTCTAGTAGAACAGAACTATCATTCAACTAACTAGTGAGACTTGGCTATACGTTAAGAAAAACATGAACGAGAATGCAATTAATATATTTTGAAATACAAATGACAGAGTTAAGCTAAAGTTCAATTAATCAAACTGAAAACACAGTGACCACAACTGGGCTAAAATGCAATTATTCAAATTGGAAAGATGGTGAACAGATTTAAACTAAAATGCCATAATCCTAACTTTGAAGTACAATGAACTAAAGCGCGTTTTTGATCTCCGGAGTATTAAACTAC
The DNA here is from genome assembly GCA_034641835.2 of Pinus albicaulis. Lineage (NCBI taxonomy): Eukaryota > Viridiplantae > Streptophyta > Pinopsida > Pinales > Pinaceae > Pinus > Pinus albicaulis. Next base: position 7,598 of record JAXQQM020061005.1, on the reverse strand, counting down.
AGTGCAACTAATCTATTGCATATTACGGCCTTATCTTGCTTAACATAGTGATGTTTTGGAATAGCTTAAGAAAACAAGTCTGGCTGTACTATCTAATGCAGATTGACATAAAACACACAAGTTGAAATGAAAACACGATTAAACTCCTAAAATATCACAATTAATTCCCATTCATCATTAAAGGTATTTTGGAAGAATTCTTAGAACAGGACTAACCATAATATGTAATGTAAATGAGCGTAAAAGCATGAAGTTGATAAAACTATTGAAATTGGAAATTGAAAACGAAATCAAGCTAAGGCTACTTATCTAAATCATCTGAACGGAGCTTCTCGGGCAGTAGGGGCCCTCTACCGCCAGATTAGCTTGCAAATCCACTTAACTTTGACTCAACTCTTGCACTAAAACGATGTCTTTTTCATTAAAGGAGAAAAATACTTAAAACAGAGTATTCACGGTTCTATGAAATCTAGCAGCAAAAGCCAAAATCTCACCAAAATCTAACTAACGTTGCTCGGTCTCCCGAGTCATATTTATATCAAGATTACATAACTAATCTGGAGAAAATAAAGGGATAAGTGTCTTTCCCACTTCTAATCAAATTAAAACTCTTATTGACAGCCTCGTTCTTCATTGCAAACATCTGTAGAGTCTGTGTTTTAATAGGAAACTGCCTCTTAGTTTTAATCTCTTCCACGTGCATAACCGCTTGGAGATTCGAACTCAGACTTCGTGGAGAGCAACAAATGATGAGGGAGTGCTGTAGAATTTTCCCATATTCGTTTTTTCTTCAGACGACATCTGTAACCCATTTAAACTCTAAAACAGCTGCGGAACACGTGATCAGCTACGGAACGCCTGTATTCTGTAGCTATTTTGCAGAAAATTATTGAAACAAAAAAAATCATGAAAATACAATATGTTAATCAATGTCATGTAAACTTTAAGCAATCCTAATCATTCTTCATTGATTTTAGGCTTATGAAGTGATAAAATAATGATGAAATGAAGTGAAGGTTTGTAAAAGAGAAGGCAATTCTAGGGCTCAACATACCCCCACTGCAAAACTATTGCATGTCCTCATGCAATTTCATCAAAACTTTATTCCATGTGCTCTGAAACCTCTGTTAGAACATCCAACTTTATCTTTCTGCTTCTTTTGGCCCTAATCTATTTTCTAATCTCTGTTAACTTTTCAGAAATTAGTTCTTCATCTTCCTCTTGTAGTGGAGTGTCAAGTTTATTTTCAATTGACTTGTGGATATCCTTCCAAATACTTGACTTCAATTGATTTTGTTCTGACAATTAGCCACATTCCTCCTCTATGCAAATTATCTTCCTTTCAGAATTACTTTTCTATGCTTGAAGCTAGATTGACTACAGAGTCTAATGCTTTATTTTGAAACTGTATCTCTGTGTCTGAAGATGGATTAGTTGAAGAATGATGCTTCACCCTTAGAATTACCTTTCTGCACTTAGAGATGGATTCGCTGCAAAGTGTAATGGAAGTGAATGGATGGAGGTAATTAAGCTGTAATGGAAGTGAATGGATGGAGGTAATTAAGCTATAAGGGAAAATGAAGTGGCTATGGATCTGATGGAGAATTTATGATGACCTTATGGTGAAATAAGTGAATGATAAAATCTTAAGGAGATGTGGAATAGTAGGTTGGAATGTTGGATAAGGGATATGGCCAAGATATGTTAATCAATTCGAATGATAGGTTGTTTTAGGAAACATATGATTATACACATTGTATCTATTTCATGTTTTGACTTTTTGCTATTAAAATAATTTTCACAATTTACCTCAGAATTTTGACCTTGTTAATTGATGTGCTTGATGCTGTTCCTTTGGTCCTCTTTTAGCATGTTGATCTTCAAAACAGAATCCTTCAATTTCCTGTAATCATCATCTCTTTGTAGGCTGTACAATTATGTCAGAACTGCTGAATAAGATGTGGCTGCAACATGCAATCTGTAAAAAGAAATGAAGTATGAATATGGAAGATGGATGTGAAATGTAATGGAGTGAAAGTGGAATATGACTTGTGAAATGAAATGAAAATGGCGTGAGATGGAGTGAAAGTGGATTGAGATGGAGTGGAATTGTAGAATGAAATGAATTTTGCAATTTCTCTCAAATGGTACATCAGACTTCCCTGAAATTTTTTGAGGTTGTTACCAATATTATTATGCATCTTCCGACGAAACATCTCTGGCATTGGTTGCACAGATCTCCCAAAAAATGAGAAATGGTTGTAGGTGAAAGTGGCTAATTTCTTGAAGAATACACACTGAAATTTTCTGAAATTTTCTGTGTTTATTCACACTACCTCAATGCATTTACCATAAAAATTTGAGGACCAACGGATGCACGGTTTGAAAGTTATGATAAAATCAATTTCTGCCATGTTTCACCCTTCATTCTGCCCAATGTTGCAACAAAAACATACGCCACGAACTCATTTTAAGGCCAAATTGAGCGATTCCAAAGGGACACTGTGTAGTTTTACCTTCTCTACTGCCACATGCTTCCAAAATTTTATTTTGATGAAGAAAAGGCGATGCTGTACAAAAATACTCAAATCTGTCATATTCTGTCCATAATGCTGAAAATTGAAAATCTGCCTGAAATGCCCTTAAATTTTTTTTTTTTTCAAATTCTGTCCGCATATTATTCAATTTATCATATCCTGAGAAAACCCAGAAGCTCGGAATTTTTTATTTCTGCTCCAATCTCTTGCAATATTTGCGCCAAAACTGACTTCTGGAAAAAGTTGCAAAAGCAAAAACGGGCTGCTACAGCAATAGCTGCAGAAACTGCCACTTTCCGCAGCTATTATTGAATTGAAAAAAAGATGAACATGCTGCTACAAGAAACTAATAAAATGCACGGCTGCAAGTTGTTGTTGATTCCATAAAACCATTAGTATTCATCAAAGCCAACATTCATGGTACAATTCTTACCATGCGAATAAATGTGTCGAAGTCGAGCATGGCAAGAAATCATTGGATTACTGATCAATAATGAAAATCATTAACCAATGCGAGACAAATCACCGATAATGTAAATGAGTGTCAAGGTACCTCAGTGCATCTTGACAAGGACGAATGAATGTGTCGAAGTCGAGTTGCCTGCAAGATTTGACAATCAAGAGACATTGTTGTATTCCCATTGTTATCAACGAGGAGGCTTGCCATTGATGAATGCTAGCTCCAAATCACTTCAAATAATCTCTAATCTTGATCCCAGATAAAGTGTTGAGGTCGATGGGACAAGATCTGTTGGAAGGTAGACCTTAAGGAATTCCACATCATCCAACTCGAGCATAGAACCAAGAATGATTTGAAGAACCATGAAAGATTGAAACCATCATGAAATTGCAGAAATTTATTGTGAACTTTGCACTCCAGTTGCCTGGTTTTCAAGCAAAGCTCATGTCCAATTGCGCCAGCAAGCTGGTTTTCACAATAGGACTTATTTTTCTCTTTATCTTTTTTATTTTCTCTCTTTTTTTTTTCTTTTTTTTTCTCTTTTTTTATGTCCTACTCTACTTGAAAAAGAAAATCTTCTTCAGGTATATGAGTACTTCCAATGGAACCATGTCTATAACAAGATGATAGATAAACTCATATACAGGTTTGAAAGACACTCTTTGATATGTACATATATATGAGATGCCAACTGTCTTGATTTAGATGATGTCAGAAGAAATTGAATAATTGAGCATTGGAATCCAATCACTGAATTGAACCAAGATTCAATGTAATCTTGTCTTCCTTGTCTTTCCTCTATCATGAAATGCAAGTCTTCGGAGATGTGATCTTCATTCATAGAATCTAGTGATAGGCATGCATGAGACTTTTCAATCTCTGGTTCCAATATCTCCTCTTTATCAATAGACATCCATGATTCTTGGACCTTATATGAGTCTTCTTCTTCTGGTTGTTGTTCTTCAATGATAGTTGGTGAATCATTTTGCAATACCTCAAAATTGTAAGTTGATTGAGGTGTTTTATTGTTGGGGATATGAAATGGTTGTGGAGGTAGTGGAGTGGGAATGAATTTTTGGGGTGCTTGTGTGGATGATAATGGGAAAGGTTGAATTGAGGTCAAATGAGGGTGATATTGATGTTGTGGTGGAGGAAAATGGTATGAATAACATTGATGATGATATTGAGGATAGAGAGGGAAAGATTGAGGATATGGTGGATTTCCTTTATAGGGCCTTTGCCAACTTTGTTGCCAAGATTGGTTTTGAGGTTGGGATTGAGATGGCCAAGGTTTCCAAGGTTGGTTTTGAGGTTGGGATTGAGATGCCCAAGGTTGCCAAGGCAAGGGTGTTTTCCAATTACCTTCAGATTGTTGTGCATAACCTTGATACTATGCATAAGGATATTGCATCATATTGGGTTGATGAGGCTGCCATAGCCCTCTTGGAGCTACATAACAAAGTTTCTCTTGTGCTTGATTTGCTCCATTATCCTTCTGGTAAATTGCCTTCAACCCTGGTAATGATGGGCAATCTTTAGTAGTATGTGATCCTGCACAAATTTTACACATTTTAATGTTATCAAGTGGACATTCATGCAAAGCATGTTTCTTTCTACATTTAGGGAAAAATATAAATGAAGCAACTTTTTGCTTGTTTTGCATTCTTAGCATGTCAGTTTGTTCATTTAAATTACCAAGAATTTTAGGTTCAGTTTGACTTACCAATCTTGATGCTGACTTACTTACTTTTTCCATAAATGAATCTTGAGGGGACCTTACACACTTTGCTTTTCCTCTTGATATGTTCTTGCATAGTTCACAAATTTCTTGAAATGACAATCGATAAACATCTCCTTTTCCCACAAGATTAAGTAGATCAATCCATTCATCCTTTATAGCATTTAGTAGGAGAGTTTTTAATGCATCTGATCCTAAATTATGCAATTTAGATCTTTTGATATTATAAGTAAATCTCTCCACTAAATCTTCTAGGATTTCATCCTCTTTTTGTTTCATCTTAAAGACTTCATTTCTAAGGTCATGGTGCATGCAATAACCTTTATATTTTTCCAAAAATACTTTTTCATATCATCCCATGTCCCTATAGAATTTGTTCCTAAAGTCATGAACCATCTAAGAGCTCTATCCTTCAATGTTGCCGGAAACAAATTCAATTTTTGCATGTGCAATGAGTAGCCATAAGATCTACAAATTATTTCAAATTCAAAAAGAAAGGTTTCCGGGTCTTTTGATCTCATACCTTTGAAGTTAGGAAGTACAGATGGATGGATGTTCTTCATTTGAATGTTGATATCAGTTTCTTGAATGGGAAATCCAAAAGGATCTTCCTCATTGTCATCATCTCCATCCATTTCTTCAACCTCCTTTGTCACCTCTTCTTCTACCTGAAAAAATATGAATTCATGATGTGGATGTGTGGCTCTTACTGCACCACATGATATAGTGGGTGTGGTAGGTGATTGAAGTTTTTGTTTTTGTTTTTGTGGATGTAGGAAATCAGGATACCTAGTTACACTTCCCCGACAACGGCGCCAAAATGTTTGTGCTCAACCTAGTCTCCTAAATTGAGTTCATTAATTGTCAACCAGGGTTGGTAAACTGCTGAAGTGAAGTGCACCATATGTGCCTAAGTAACCTCTTCCTACTTCGTTGTGTTTAGTGTTTTTATGATGTTTTTGGTTTTATGATTTTGTGTTAAGAAGAGAAAGAACTAAACATTGGTGAAAAGCAGTTGTTGGTCACACTACAAACAGTCCTAAATCATGTGTGGTATGCAAAACTAGATAGTAACTCACAACACAAATTTAGTCCAATTCTCTTGTTAGAGATATGTTGGAATACTTCAAGAAAAGGATAGATTTAGTGCAGTGAGGTCTTCCTAAACAACAATTTACCATATCACAAAGCAGATCTTATCCATGACTAGAGATTTGTTTGAATATATTTGGAGAAGATAGTTCTACAACACAGTGAATAATTCTACTTTAAATTAATCAAGGGTACTGAAACTAATCTACTCTACAACCTAAATTGTCATTACTAAACCTTATTTGGAAGTTAAAGTCTTTTGGAATAAGTTTGGGGAAAAGGCTAGTTGCACAACTATGAGAATTTGCAAAATAGTAAAGGCCGTGAAATGATATTACCAATTCCTGTCTGGATGGTGATATGTTGGAAAAGTTTAATAACAGGAATAGTCTTTGTAAATAATGAAGGCCTTAGTCTAGTAAAACAAAACTATTGTACAAATAACTAACGAGACTTGACTATACATTAAGAAAAACATGAACAATAATGCAATTAATCAATTTTGAAATAAAAATTACAGAGTTAAGCTAAAGTTCAATTAATCAAACTGAAAACACAGTGACCACAACTGGGCTAAAATGCAATTACTCAAACTGGAAAGATGGTGAACAAAATTAAACTAAAAAGCCATTATCAAACTTGGAAATGGAAATGACGGAGACACGAATTAGATGCATTCTACCTACAGAGTCATCAACTAAATTAACATGCAACTATCCTAAGGAATTCCTACTGACCCATCTTGTTCAATATGAATGATGTTTTGGAATAGCTTAAGAAAACAAGTCTGGCTGTACTATCTAATGCAGATTGACATAAAACACACAAGTTGAAATGAAAACACGATTAAACTCCTAAAATATCACAATTAATTCCCATTCATCATTAAAGGTATTTTGGAAGAATTCTTAGAACAGGACTAACCATAATATGTAATGTAAATGAGCGTAAAAGCATGAAGTTGATAAAACTATTGAAATTGGAAATTGAAAACGAAATCAAGCTAAGGCTACTTATCTAAATCATCTGAACGGAGCTTCTCGGGCAGTAGGGGCCCTCTACCGCCAGATTAGCTTGCAAATCCACTTAACTTTGACTCAACTCTTGCACTAAAACGATGTCTTTTTCATTAAAGGAGAAAAATACTTAAAACAGAGTATTCACGGTTCTATGAAATCTAGCAGCAAAAGCCAAAATCTCACCAAAATCTAACTAACGTTGCTCGGTCTCCCGAGTCATATTTATATCAAGATTACATAACTAATCTGGAGAAAATAAAGGGATAAGTGTCTTTCCCACTTCTAATCAAATTAAAACTCTTATTGACAGCCTCGTTCTTCATTGCAAACATCTGTAGAGTCTGTGTTTTAATAGGAAACTGCCTCTTAGTTTTAATCTCTTCCACGTGCATAACCGCTTGGAGATTCGAACTCAGACTTCGTGGAGAGCAACAAATGATGAGGATGAAGTCTGGAATTCACCCATATGCGCCTTTCTTTTGGACGAATCAGCAACCACTTAAGCTCTAAGCAGTAGTGGAACGCGTGATCAGCTACGGAACGCTAAGATGCAGCTGGCTATTTTGCTGAAATTATTAAAACATCAAAAATCATGAAAATACAATATGTTAATCAATTGCATGTAACCTTTAAGCAATCCTAATCATTCTTCATTGATTTTAGGCTTATGAAGTGATAAAAGAATGATGCAATGAAGTGAAGGTTTGTAAAAGAGAAGGCAATTCTAGGGCTCAACACATAGATTTCAAAAA
>JAXQQM020081576.1:0-18534 GCA_034641835.2 Pinus albicaulis | reverse complement strand
TTCTATAGGTATGTTACTTCATCAAACAGAACCATACACATACAAAGTAATCCCCCAGTGTGAGCATACAACCAGACTTACTGATATGGAGCAAGGTGACAGAATTTTGAAGAATGTTTTACAAGTTTAACCAAGCCTGTAAGAGTTTATTTCTTTCCCACAAGCAAAACTCCTGTTTTAATATGGAAACCCTGCTTTTTGTAGAAAAACCTTGATCCAGGTGGATATCGGTGGCCACCCACCTATTCCATTTGGACCAGCACCATCAATTCTTGCAGATTTTCACATTCAGCACAACTTACTATTTTTAGCAGGTTTTCGGGTCGTCCACTCTCGGAGCCGTTTTGGGGGCTTAATGATCCAGGTGGATATTGGTGGCCACCCACCTATTCCATTTGAACCCCCATCTTCAGTTCTTTCAATTTTCAAGTTGCAACAAAACTTACTATTTTTAGTAGTTTTTCGGGTCCTGAACTTCCGGAGCCGTTTTGAGGCCCTAAACGACATTTTTTGGGAAAACGGAGAGCAACATGGCTCCATGGACCGATGTTGCTCTTCAAAAATTGAATTCCTCGGATAGATCTTTCTAACGAGCTATTGAACGCATAAAACGGAGATCGGGTGCCAAAGTTATGCCCCCGGGAAAGTTGAACCACCAATTTACCCAAACGGGCGCCCACAGTTTTGGTGCCTCATCTCCTACGGTTAGGTTTTTGGACGTTTCAGATTCTACATTGTTTCTCAACAATAAATAGGCCCTCGAGCCTCATTGTAACACAGTTCAGAGGTCTCAGAGCTACTGCCATCTCTTCTCGCAGATTCGCTACCAAAGACCCTTAGCTATTTTACCCATTATGCCCGTAAGCATATTTCTCGTTATCGAAATGATCAAATGAAGCACATTTCCGCCGCATCTCTCGTGTTCATGGTTATTTCTCGTATTCCGTTGCGTTCCCTCGCACAAAATCCGTACCGCGTACGTAGCGGGTCTCGCTTTTCTTGTTTTTCTTTGCATGTCCCCAACGCGGTCAGGGTATAAGGAGTTAGGGCTCGATCTGGTTGAACCCTTGCAAGATCAGCCTCGCAAACCCCGACGACCTCCCATGGCGGAAGAAAAGAAAGACGAGGGAGCAGGAGATCCTATCAAAATACTGCTCGAGGAGCCCCTCGAGAAACAAAGGAATGAGATGATGGATAACTTTTCTCAAATCCTTCAATGACTGCCCACATATGGCGCATCTGCATCCAACAGCCACTCTGGAGGCGCCACTCCCTTCAAGGTACAGGTAAACTTTGACATTCCTATATTTGAAGGAAAAATAGATGCAGACGCTGTAGACAGATGGTTAAATTTGTTGAAAGGGTATTTCTCGGTCCATGACTTCTCTGACCGAGAAAAGATTATTTTTGCACTCCTCAAAGCCGCCCCCCATGTCAAAGACTGGTGGGAAACCTACCGTGAGCAAGAGGGCGAAGGGGAACCCTCTTTGTTCTCGACCACACACACTTGGAATTCATTCCGATACGGCATCAAGGAACAATATTACCCTGTGGGGAGCTATGAGGACAAATACATCCAATGGACCACGCTGCGGCAGCAAAAGGATCAAGATGTGCACGAACTGACGAATCTGTTCCATACCCTGCGCACAAAGTTGGGTATTAAAGATTCAGAGAGACATTTGGTGCTCAAGTACCGCGGTTGTCTGCACAAACACATTCAAAAGGAAATGGAGTTCCTCGACATTACATCGCTTGGCACGGCATATCGCTATGCCGCCAAGATCGAGCAGAAATTAAAGCAGAAGAAGCGAGACTTTGGATCTGCGAATCCGAAAGGTGCCCCCGAATCGAAGAACAAGGGGCAAGGCCAAAGCAATGCGACTCAGAACAACACCACAAATCCAAAGAAGGACACAGGGAAGTGGTGTGAATTTCATAACAGCCCCACTCACAGCACAAACGAGTGTTGAGCCAAACAGTCTTTGGTGGCTGAACTAAAGGCACCCGAATCAGATGCATTTTCTGATCCTGAGTTAGAACCAGACAAAGGCAATGACAAAGGGAAGTAGATCATTGATGCAGATCCCAGTGCCATTGTTGCCACCACCAAGATCCAGAAGGAGGGTCCAGAGGATCCAGAGGAGGGGGAGCGCCTCTTCCAGTCGCAGATGTGGGTGAAGGGTTCTCCGCTACAGTTTCTCGTCGATAGCGGAAGCCAAAAGAACCTCATTTCATCAGACGTCGTGAAGCGGCTCGGCCTACCAACCATAGCACACCCGCAACCGTATACCATCGGGTGGCTCCACCCCGGGAGAGATCTTCGCATCCGCCAGCAGTGCCAACTTCCATACAGTATCAAGCCATTCACGGATGAGGTATTGTGTGATGTTGCTCCTCTTGATGTAGTTGATGTATTATTGGGCCAACCATACTTGTGGAGGCGACATGCTGTGTATGAGTCTAGGCCTCGTGCTGTTATTATTACTTTGGGAAATAACTTGTACAGGATACCGGAGGTAGTACCGCCTCCTGCCATCTCTTTGACTACTGCAAAACAACGCAGTAAGATTGTTTCCCAGACCAGGAAATTCATTTTCCTTGCGACTCACTCACAGGGAAAGAAGAATATTGTGGCCACAACCTCGAAATAGGGCTCCCTTTCACAGCTGCAGCAGATGGACAAATTCATGGAGGAATACGATGACAATTTCTCCTCACTCATAGAGGTTCCTCTACACTGTCAGGACAAGCACTCCATTGATCTGACTCCCAATGCACCACCACATGATGTTGCCATACATCCTGCAACTACACATACAGAATCCAAACATGTACTGTATGAGGCCGATAAAGAAACCAAATTTACTAAACGCATCCAGCATGTCCACCCGCAGGTCCATGACATCTTCAACACATCTAATACTCAGTTCAACAGAATTTGCCTCATCTCATGGAGGATCTCAACGCAATGGGGACCATTGCTTCCTAATGAGGGAGGAATGATCCAGGTGGATATCGGTGGCCACCCACCTATTCCATTTGGACCAGCACCATCAATTCTTGCAGATTTTCACATTCAGCACAACTTACTATTTTTAGCAGGTTTTCGGGTCCTCCACTCTCGGAGCCGTTTTGGGGGCTTAATGATCCAGGTGGATATTGGTGGCCACCCACCTATTCCATTCGAACCCCCATCTTCAGTTCTTTCAATTTTCAAGTTGCAACAAAACTTACTATTTTTAGCAGTTTTTCGGGTCCTGAACTTCCGGAGCCGTTTTGAGGCCCTAAACGACCTTTTTTGGGAAAACGGAGAGCAACATGGGTCCATGGACCGATGTTGCTCGTTCAAAAATTGAAGTCCTCGGATAGATCTTTCTAACGAGCTATTGAACGCGTCAAACGGAGATCGGGTGCCAAAGTTATGCCCCCGGGAAGTTGAACCACCAATTTACCCAAACGGGCGCCCACAGTTTTGGTGCCTCATCTCCTACGGCTAGGTTTTTGGACGTTTCAGATTCTACATTGTTTCTCAACAATAAATAGGCCCTCGAGCCTCATTGTAACACAGTTCAGAGGTCTGTAGCTATCACATCTCTTCTCAGAGATTCGCTACCAGCACCCTAGCTATTTTATTTCCATTATGCCTGTAAGCATATTTCTGTTATTTGATATTAATGAAATGAAGCATTATTTCCGCTGCATCTCTGTGTTCATGGTTATTTCTGTATTCTGTTGCGTTCCTGCATAAAATCCGGATCAAACCTCTACCCCATCTGAATATCAACTTGTCAAAGTAAGCTTGAAGAACACAACAGTCAAGTGGCAAATTCAGGAAAACTGCCCCTTCTGTGGTCTATAGGGTTAACTTTTGCCCTTTGATGCTTTGAAGGTATAGGATCCCTGGTCCTTTGATTAATGAAAGTGAAATCACACAGCTCCTTCTTCGGCACAAATTCTTTCCTATAGGTGCCTTAAATGACACATCTAGCGTTTTACCATAGTTTTTACACCTCGAATCACTTCTTGAGAGTATGATGGAGAAGCTTATAAATGCGTTTAGTCCAGCTCTGGGGGTGTTTGAAGCAGGTCGGAGGTATAAACATCAAGCGCGACGTGTTTGAATGCAAACACACCGCGCACAAGCTGTCGGGTGGATCTGTCGGGTCGGCTGGGCGCCGTGTACAGGCGTGTCGTGCACGCGTATAGGCGCGTCGCGTAGCCATTGAACGACAGTTCAAAATTTCTCCCAGGTGCGTCGCGCGGTGAAAAAAATGGCAAACTTCTGCAATTTGACCCGAAACTTCTTTGCTTGATGCTGTGAAAACTTGCTTGCAACTTTGAAAATGAAATTTCCTTTTTCGATTTACTCTTATGTCATTTCAAACTCTTCAACGGTCACCTTTATCATTTATTTGAAATGCAAAAAGAACTCTCTGGTGACCATTTAACACAGCAACTTCAAATTTGAAAAATAACCTAATGACCTTCAGACTATCTCTGCCACTGTGTTAATAATGCTGGTGATATTCATTATGTAAAGTAACCCCTCTTTAAAACTGCCAAGAAAATACTGAAGACTACTTTGCTATTTGAAAAAGTAGGGTTTGTATTTTTAACTTGTTTGGACTGTTTCTGTCTCCACTTGCTTCTTCAACCTTTTCCCTATTGCAGGTGCCCACATTGCTGACATTATTTGGATTTGGTTATGGTTTTTTGATTTAAGAAAGGCGCCCCTTTTTCAAAATACTTCCCTGCTCAAAATATATCATACAATACCTCTATCCTTTTGAATAATGAAAAACTGTGTTTGTTTCAAACCATCCAAACAATGACAATATGCCAAATGACCCTTTTTTGGACATGATGAACAATAATTCAAAAGGTGATGTCTCTTGGTGATAGAACTCAAATTGCCCTTGCCTGCTGATTTTCTTTCCATGCATTTCAAAGTTTTCAAAACTCAGATCACAACTTTGTGGATAAAATGTCTTTTGAAACTTTGACTGTTATCTACTTAGAGGAGGAGATGTCTCTTTTTGGAGCGGTGGCACTTAGCCTTTGCCTTTGATGATTAGTGCCATTTTTTAGTTGCATCCATTCATATTATCTTTCTCTGTTTACTTGAAAGGAACTCTTTTAGACTTCTTGGAATGTGACAGTGAGGTGTTGTTTGACCTCTTCTCCTAAGGAAACTGCCCCTTTTTGTAACAATAGCATGCATATTCAAATTGTCTCTTGCCCACTATGATGTATAGTTTGAAAGACATTTCCCTATGAGTAGGAAAACCAATACCTTTTGAAACATAAACACCATTTTTTACCTGTGTAATGACTTTTTCTTTCCTTCTTTGTCTGCTTTCCACTGCATCTTTTGACCAATCAGTCTTTAAAAACAGTCAATGCCTTGGCCATCTGCTCATGAATGAAGGAGGCCCTTCACTTGGCAAAGTATCTGAAGATTGTTGGACAAGCCTGCCTGACAAAAGTTTTTCTTGGATATGATGATAAGCAAAAAAACTTGAAAACATTAATACTTTTACCTCTGCCTGCAATCACTATTGTGCTTCAGGAAAACCCTAGTCAAGGTGTCACTGTCTCACTGTACTGCTCTTTGCTGAGGGGAACTGAAATGTCACCATTTGCCTTGGTCAATTTATGACAGATCATTTAAAAGATAATCTCTGTGACTATGGAGGTTAGCACCCTTTTGAAAAACAACCACCTTTTCTTCTGCCTGGGTAATGACATGATTTGTCAACATTTCTTCAATTTGGTCTTGTTGAAACAGCAGACTGCTTATGATTAGAGTTGTTTTCACTAATGATATGTCTCTCTAAGGTTTTAACAATTCATATGATTTGAAAACTTCAAATGACTTCCTTTATAATACCAAAACTCTGTTTTCCCTTTAACTTGCATACTTCAGACGCTAGCCCTGTTATGATCATCACTTATACTCAGAAAAACCTAGAGTCACTGTTTCACTGTTCAGTAAAAAGAAAACCTGGGCTTTTGCAATCCTTAAAGTCAATATTGGCCAGTGCCCTCTGCTTGTAGATGAAGGAGGCGCCCTAACCCTCTGCTTGTAAATGAAGGAGGTTCTTGGCCATGACAAATTACCAGTTTGCTGTGACAGTGGTGTCTTTCTCTTACTGTGATTTTCATGTTGACAAGAAGCTGTAAGGTCTTGATGAGTAACTCTCTGTCTTGCAGATATATCTCAGGCTCATGTTTACATTGAGAAGCAGTTGTTCTTCTAAATGTAGATTCAAGAATTTTCTCCTGAGATGAAGTTATATTTCCTGTCTTTGTAGAATCCATAAAACACTGTGAAACACCTAATAATCAGCTTGAGACTGTGGTTTATGTAGTGCTGAGACCTAGGGGTGTGTAAGTGGCGCGACTTAGAGCTGTGATCAACTTGATTTGCAGAGTGGGAGGTCTGTTATGAATGGTCTGTATCAGATGGAGGTTTTTTGGCCTTTTGATGGTTGCCAAGGGTAAAATGCCTTAAAGCGCCACTTCCTAACTTAGGGGAGGCTTTTGAAACAGACTTGGATTTGCCTTTTAAAGCCGATGGGCAGACCAGTAGGGCTGAAGCTAGATAGGATAGTGCTAATGAGTTTTGACTTTGACATGGGCAGACTGAAAAGTAGGAGGGCGAAAAAAAAGTTTATGAGGGTTTTCTAGATGACAAATTGACATATGGAAATCAGCTTCTAGAAAACTCAACTATGGATCTAGTCATCACTAACCAGTGAAAAATACTGATGACTAACACTTTAAGCGTCTCTACATGAAACCTTATATGGGTAACCAATCCAATAACTTGTGTGAAGAATGATTCTATATTTTCAGACTCTTTCATACAGAGAGTTTCAAAATCTCTCCTTAGCATTTGTAAATTTGTTGTCTTCACCTTCTCCATGCCTTGATAGGCTGTCTTGAGAATATCCCATGCCTCTTTAGACTTTGTTGCTGCTGCAATCCTTGGGAAAATACTCTCATGTACAGATTGAAAAAGATAGAAGAGGGCTTTGGAGTCCTTCTTCCTATTATCTTTTAACAAATCTCTTTTTGTTGTTGTGAAAGTAGCCAACGCTGCTGCATCTGCTGGTTCTGGGTAGCCATTCTCAACTAGCTCCCATATGTCCTGTGAGGCAAACAGAGCTCTCATAGTGATAGCCCAATATTCATGATTCTTCCCGTTAAATTGTGGAAGTTGGGGATTTGTCAGAATGGTGTCTACTGCTGCCATCATAACTATGCAAACCAAACAAAAAACTAGACAATTTCCTTGACTTTGTTTTAAAAAACAAACAGAAACTTTCTCTGCTAGAGAAATCCGCTTAAAAAAAAACTTCTTACAACTTCTGCAGTGAAGAGCGATCTCTGCTTCTTTCACTGAGCGCCTAGACTAGCTCTAATACCATGTTGGAATTTCTCTTCTACAACATAGAGATAAAATAAAAATTTAAATTGCAGACACAGAGAGATGAAATAAAGACTTCTATTTCATTAATCAAACTCTGTTACAAAATAAAATTCTTCAGAACGAAGTTCTGGATTCACAGCTGAAACTTCACTGGTTGTTGCACACACAACGCTTCAGGAATTTCCTTCTTCTGTCTCTCTGTTCTTTTCTCTGTTTTCAGCCTTCGGGCAAAGAGTAACAAATACACAGCAGTAACAATGCTCTCACTATTTTTTTTAATGCTCACGGCATATATATATGGAACTTTACAATATAATATATATATATTATAAATATCTCATATTTATACTATATATAGCCATAGTTAAAACATAAATTAAACTTCATGCCGCAGATTTAAAACTTAAATCAAAACTTTATTGCCAAGGTTTAAAACCTTATCCCTTTATGTTTTTTTTATCGGCTGTTTGGAGGAGCTTCCCATGGGTTTTCTTTACCTACCGGAACTGCTTTGATTGAAGAGGAGGTGGGACTGCAGGTGAGTGACATCACCTCCTCCGGGGGGTTGTGTTCACCCTTCGCGGCTCACAATGGAAGACCCCCGAAACCACTTCTCCTGTGCGCACTTTACTGCCTCCTTTCAAAACATCGCCGACTTTGCGATGAATGCAGTTGGTGAAGCATCAATGTAGGTGATGATTGTGGATAACAACGCATCGCCTTTGCTGTCGCCGACCTTCAAAAAATTTAATTCAGACTTAACTTTTCCGTCTTTCTATCCCTTCACGAATAACTTCGCCGTCCTGTATTACTATGCATACGGCAGTTGGAATTAATATTCCAACAGACACGACTAACCATGAATGAATACGTGGTTGTGTAATAATTAATACTAACCAAAAAATTTCAAATGTCATTCCAGATAGCACAAGTGTCTATTGAAATGCGGAGGCATTTCAACTGATCCCATTGACTCACTCTCGGTATGCTCTTCAGCTCCCAACACGCCTCCTCTTGAATCTCTTTCAACGATGTCAGACCTTCAACCTTTAAGGTTTCCAACACAGAGCATTGATTTTCCTTGAGGACTTTGAGGTCTACCATATTTGAAAGTCTTGTTATTGTCTTCAATTGCGAGCATCCTTGCAGGTTTAATCTTACTAATGTCAATGGAAAGTTTTCAACCTTCTTTAGCTCTCCATTTCGTGAAAGATCAAGAGTTTCAAGGCTGGCTAAAAAATCTCCAGGAATATGTATCTTGGGTATCTTTGTGTCACTCAAAGTGAAATCTCTTAAAACAGTGCCAAGCTGCATGGCCCGTTTCTTAAAACTAAAGGTAGAGATTGGACAATTTCTTATAACCAAAACTTCCATATTCGGCCCTGCAATTTCCTTCCATAAAATGCACTCTTGACCTCTGAAATGTATCAAAACCAACTCTTTCAACTCTTTTTATCGCCTCAAATCACCTAGAAACTGCAGTAACTCTGTCCTCAAATCGTCCAGAGAATGGCATAGCTTTGTCCCCTGTAAATGATCTGTTGATGAAAAATCAGATTGAAGCACTTCTCAAGGAAGTTCCCCTATTCTTAGTCGCTCTAACTTTTCTGGTAGTTTGACATTCACGGGCCATTTTAAATCAGTAGATAGTAAATTCAGGTATCTTAAAGACCTTTGATTTTTTATTCCCTTAGGTGTTGGATAGCCAGAGGATTCAATCACACAATAACAAAAGTATTTCACACATAAAACAATGAGCTGCGGCTCTTCAATTAATCTCAATCACTCTGAATCACAAAAATGAATACAATGAACTCGGTGAAGGGTATTTAACCTAAATTGACATGCACACATTCTCACATAACTGAACTTGATCAACTCACTTAACTCACTCTCTAATAAGCTAACTCACTCACCAAATCTATCTATAACTCGACTCAACTGATTCGCTTAATTGTTTGTCTAACTCTGCATGCGAGAATTAATTATATATTTTAACACTCCCCCTTAATTACTACCGCTAAACTAAAACATAACTCATGACAACTCAAACATGCTTGCTGGTCTATGTCTCAGGTAGGCTTACAACTCCCAAGTTTCTTTTGTGAAACTCAAACAAATCTACTACTAATGGCTTTGTAAAGATATCAGCCAATTGATCACTCGTTCTACAAGGCTTCAAGTGAACTTCTCCATTGCTCACAAGTTTTCGAATAAAGTGATATCTAGTATCAATATTCTTGCTCTTTTGATGAAACACATTGTTCTTGGATAGTGCAATTGTTGATGTGTTGTCACAGTATATCGTTGTTGATCCTTGCTGTTTATGCTTGAGTCCATCCAATACTCTTCTTAACCATACTGCTTGACATGCTGCAGAAGTCGCTGCTACATATTCTGCTTCTGCTAATGATAGTGTCACAATAGGTTGTTTCTTATATGCCCATGCTATCACCCCTGAACCGAGATGAAAAACATAACCAGATGTGCTCTTCCGATCATCCAAAATTCTTTCAAAATCACTATCTGTATATCCAATCAATTCTTTCTTTTCTGTACTTGCATACATTATGCCATAATCTCTGGTTCTTGCTATGTAGCTCAGTTTTCCTTTTCCAACACTCCAATGTGTGTCTTTTGGAGTCTCCATAAATCTAGAAATCAAACTTATTCCCTGCATAATATCTGGTCTTGTCACTGTAAGATACATGAGGCTGCCAACCAATCTTTTGAATAGAGTTGGATTAACATCTGCCCCTTCATCATCTTTACTTAACTTTGTACCTGTTGCAACTGGTGTAGGTATAGGTTTGGAATTATCCATCCTGAATCTTTTCAACAAATCTTTTGCATACTTATTTTGGAAAATAAAAATGCCTTTTTTTCAGATTGCTCAACTTCAATTCCAAGAAAATATTTCATGAGACCTAGATCTGTCATCTCAAATTCTTTCATCATGGTTGCTTTAAATTCCATCTATCTCAAGATCACCTGTAAAAATCATATCATCAACATATAAGCAAACTATCAAAATATGTCCATGCTCATTTACCTTTGTGTATAAGGTAGGTTCAATGTTGCTTCTGCAAAATCCATTCTTAATCATGTAACTGTCAATTCTGCTATACCATGCTCTAGGTGCTTGCTTCAGTCCATAGAGCTCTTTCTTCAATCTGTAAACTTTATCTTCTTTACCTTCAACTTCATATCCTGGAGGTTGCTGCACATAAATTTCTTCTTCTAGAATTCCATTCAAGAAGGCTGATTTGACATCCATCTGATATACTTTCCACTTGTTCTAAGCTGTTGTTGCTAGAACTGCGCTTACAGTATCCAATCTGGCTACCGGAGAAAATGTTTCTCCAAAGTCTATTCCCAGTTGCTACGAGAATCCTTTGGCTACAAGTATTGCTTTAAATCTGTCAATCTCACCTTTCTCATTCACTTCGGTCTTATACACCCACTTCACACCAATGAGATTTTTATCATTTGGTAAATCAACCAAATCCCATGTATCATTCTTTTTAATTGAATTCATCTCTTCATCCATGGCTTGCACCCAATTTTCATCCCTGATTGCTTCTTCAAACGAAGAAGGTTGGAATGCCAACAATGCAAAATTTGAACTAACATCCAAATCATCATAAATATCTTTCAAACTTCTCATATTTTTCTTACCATTACTTGATTCATTACCTGATTCACTGCTTGGAGAATTCTGATCTGTGGATCTGCTTGAAGATCCATGCTGCTCTGAAAATAATGGAGTCCTTGCTAGTGTGACTATGTTTGGTGTCTTCTCTCTTGATTATTGTTGCTCCTCTTCTTCTACATCATCCTCTTCCATCAATGGTGTTTGTGCATCGGTTAGTGTGTCTAGAGTCCCATTCCATGACTCTTGTTGTTTGAACACAACATCTCTGCTAATGATTGTCTTCTTGGTGACAAGGTTATACAATTTGTAAGCTTTTGATTGCTCACTAAAACCAGTAAAAAAGCATTTTTCACTTTGATCATCTAATTTTCCTCTTATTTGGTTAGGCACATGTGCATAGGCTACACATCCAAAAACTCTAAAATGAGATACACTGCATGACATACCTGACCATGCTTCTTCTGGAACTCTGTTCATCACGCTCTTTGTAGGAGATCTGTTTATCACATAAACAACACATGCAACTGCTTCTGCCCAATACTCATTAGACAAGTGTCTTGCTTTCAACATGCTCCTTGTCATGTTCATGATGGTTCGATTCTTTCTCTCTGCTACACCATTCTGTTGCAATGTATATCTGGTCGTAAATTGTCTTCTGATTCCATGTTGTTTGTAGTACTCATGGAATGCCTTTGAATCATATTCTCCACCACGATCAGATCTCAATACCTTGATCTGTCGATCACTTTGGTTCTCCACTAATGCTTTGAACTCTTTGAAATTTGCAAACTTTTCAGAATTCTGCTTCAAGAAGTAAATCCAAGTCTTCCTACTATAATTATCAATAAAAGTGAGGAAGTAACAACTTCCACCAATCGACTGTGTCCTCATAGGTCCACACAAGTCGGTATGCACCAATTCAAGTGGTTTCTTTTCTCTGTAAGAAACTCCTTTCAGAAAACTTTCACGGTGTTGCTTTCCCAAGATGTAACACTCACAAGTTCTTGCAGGTTCTTTGATGGGAGGTAAACCTCTAACTATCTATTTTTGCTACAACAATTTAAACCTGGAAAAAATGCGAGTGTCCAAACCGAAAGTTCCATAACTAGTAATCATCAGAACATGTAGTTGTAAAAGAACTAACTTGATCATTGCAGTTCATAATTGGAGGAAAGAGTTTGTTCCTTGTCATCTGCACCTTTGCAATCAACTGCTTGCTTGGGGATTTGTCGTAAATAACACACTATTTCCCCTGAAAGATAACTTTGTATCCTTTCTGGGTCAATTGACCAACACTAATCAAATTGTGTTTGAGTCCAGGGACATAGTATACCTCTGATATGGTCTTTGGCTCCCCCTGCTTGGTCACAATGTTGACCACTCCTTTGCCATCTACATCCACAGTCTTGTCAGTCCCCAACTTTACCTCTGTCTTCATGGAGGCATCCAAGTTTGCAACCAAATTCTTGTTGCCTGTCATGTGGTTACTGCAACCACTGTCTAATAGCCAGACCTTATCATACGGTGCATGCATGGTGTTGCATGCTAGAAACATAGAGTCATTATTCTCTGTACTAACATTAGTTCTCTGATTTCCTTGATCAGCTATCTTCTTCCTACAATCATGAGCATAATGACCAAATCTATTGCAATAATAACACTTTACCTTTGATTTGTCAGACCTTTGATTGTTATGAAAGCTTCTGCTACTGTTGCTTCCACTTTGATGCTCATGCTCTTCTCGGCCATCTCTGTGACCACCATAGCTACCGCCTCGTCCTCTGCCTCGACCTCTTGAAATATAAACTTGACTTTTGAAGGTAGTTTCTAAAGTGGAATCCTTATTTCTGTCTATCCTTGCCTCATGCGATAGAAGAGATCCCATCAACTCATCAACTGTCAGTTTTTCCAAGTCCTTTGCTTTTTCTATGGCTGCTACCACAACATCAAACTTGGTAGACAAAGATCAAAGAACCTTCTCAATCACTATTCGATCTTTAACATCTTCACCATAGATTTTTAACTGATTGACGACAGACATGACCATATTCATGAAGGAATCAATGTCCTCTGTCTCCTTCATCTGCAGAATTTCAAAGTCTCTCCTAGTATTCTACAATTTAACAATGTTAACTTTGGCCATACCTTGATAGCTTGTCGCCAAAGTTTCGCATGCCTCCTTTGCTGAAGAGGTTATCATGATCTTTTGTAACACTGCTTGGTCCACTCCCTGCTGGATAAGAATAAATGCTTGTGCATTCTTCCGCTTGTCTTTCTTCCATTGTTCCCTCTCTGCATTACTGAGGGCTCGTTCTTCTGCATCATCTTGAGGTTTTGCAAACCCAAACTTGACATGATCCCATACATCATGTGCTTTTAGCATAGTCTCCATTTTAATAGCCCACACATCGTAATCTTTCCCATTGAAAGAAGGAAGTTGTGGCTGAAAACTTGATGTAGCCATCTTGCCTCAAAAAAATAAATCAATCTTCTTCTCGGATAAAAGCCCTAAATTTCTCTTCTTCTTCTTTTTTATGAGAGGTTTTCAAAACTCCTTAAAAAAAAATCCCTTGTATTTTTCTTTATATAATAAATCCTTCTTTTTATAAAAGAAATATATATATATATATATATATATAACTTTTATAATAACCCACTCCTTTTAAAACTATTTTAAAACACTTTTTTTTTTTTTAATATTATAAAAATACTTTTTTTTAAACAAAGTCCTTTTAAGGCATTACTCAACTCAAAAATCGAATGGCCTTTAAGATTTAGGATGGGCTTAATATTATATATTAACTCACCCTTTTAAAAACACCTACGTATAATCCAAAGCTTCTTTTAGAGAGCCCTTTTTGAAAGAAATCCCGTCGTATTGACTATTGATATGATTACTGTCGGCCGTATGAATTGGACTATTGTCGGCCTTTTAATTTTTCTAAATTGGGTTCCGCACCTCCGATGAAGGTAACCCGCGGACTAAACCCAAATTTTTTTAAATTATAAGGTTGCTGAAATCTCCACAGGTTGTCTTGGGAGAAGATGCGGACCTCCACAAGTTCTGCACTAGAAATGTGCGGACCTCCGCGAGTAAATTTTTTTCTTTTTTTGTAAAAAAAAATTTACGACCTTTTTCTTTTGGCCTTCTTCACTAGCTCTGATCACCCACGGATCTTTTGATCCTTCCTCAGCTCTGATACCAATTGTTGGATAGCCAAAGGATTCAATCACACAATAACAAAAGTATGTCACACACAAAACAATGAGTTGCGGCTCTTCAATTAATCTCAATCACTTTGAATCAAAAAACTGAATACAATGAACTTGGTGAAGGGTATTTAACCTAAATTGACATGCACACACTCTCACATAATTGAACTTGATCAACTCGCTTAACTTGATCAACTATTTAATACAAAGTGGGATGAATTTCACCACAAAAGAATCAGCAAACTAAATATGTACTTACCATATTATTAAATCTTCGAAAGAACTGCTTGAGGTCCCCATGCCCCTCAAGTTCCAGAACTCTCAATTTTCTCAGTGAAATGGTATCTAAATAGATGGAGTTGAAACTGCGCAGGCGAAGCCACACCAAATCTCCTGACATATCCCACACACCGAAAAGTGTCAACAAATCTATGGGAACCTCAACTACAAAGAGGTGTACACCAACACCTTTAATGTAATTCGTGCAATCTGGCAGATGCTCAGCTTTTGGAGTCTGAATCCCTCGTATCAAACAGGAATCGGCTCCGCCCTAACAAACACATTTCATGGAGTTCAATTAAATACAAGTGTGGTGGATCTTTAGACAAAAATACGACAAAATATAGGGATGAAATATGCTTACTTGTATCTTCAACATTATTTCTTCTACATCATTTGAGCAGCTGAGCCGTAGTGGGTTACGCGTTGGGAGCACACCAAACTCTTCCCTGGCGATATGTCTGGCCAACTGCCTGATTTTCTCATGCATTCTAATTTTCTATGTCTTTGGTAGGTAGACATAATCGTATCTACCGTATGGATCGTAACTAACCACATGGCTGGGGAGATTGAATCAATCAATCTCAAAATTGAGGAGAAAAAAGAAGTTGGGGTGTATAATATCCCACTGGAACAATAGTTTTGGCGAAAAGATTAAAAAAAAAAAACATAAAATACATAGATAATTCTAATAAATTTCGGTCGGCATGCCATTTCATGATCTTGGACCTCATCATGAAACTCGACTAGGCATTTTTTACGAAGATTTTCAAGGCAGTCACAGACATTTGTACAGCATCGTAGCTTCCAGATTTGCGAATTGTGGTTCATATCCACGCAACCCCCTGCCTTAACCATCCACATCTACCCGCAATAATTTCTTCACCAACCGCATGTGATTTGAATTAAACTCCTCCCGCACCATTGTGGCAGCATCCACCATGAGCAATGAAAGGAAAACTTGACCCACCGGAGGAGGTGACATCACCTTCCTCCAGACCAATGAAAAAAACTCTGTGGGGTAAAGAAACTGGCGAAAAGGCTTTCCAAGCACTCCACGGAATATGGAGTGAACAAAGTTTTTTAATGTTTTGATTTAATTTTTTTATTATTATTTTTATCCGCAGTATTATGTTTCAAAGTTTTAACTTTGGGTTAATGTTTTATTTACTGTGGAACATTTTGGTTTATAACTTAGATAATGGATTATTGTAATAGTTTGTTAAAAGAAATACATATGCCATGTGCATTGTATAAAAACATATGCCAAGAAGAGAAAAGGCAATAAGACTGTGTAATGTAATTTCTTGCCCGAAGGTAGAAATAAAAAGATGGAGAGCACTGTGTGCGTAGCAGTGAATAGAAACAGAGAGACAGAGAAGAAAAATTGAAGCGCTATGTGTGTGAAGCAGCAAGAAGATTTCCATTGTAATCAAGAACTTCATTCTGAATACAGAATCTCATTTTGTGATAGATTTTATGTTTAATGAAATAGTTTTTATGCATCTTTGTCCACTATTTTTGTATTGAATCTCTGTGTTGAGTTGAGGAATTATTATTTCCTCTGTGTGTTAAGAATATTTTAGAAATTCCAACATTGAGGGTTGTCTTCCATTTATTGATGTCTTTCATGGAGACTCTTTCTTTGCGTTGGTGTTTTTCAAAGGCTTCTGTGTAATGTCCACTCTCCCTATTAGTGTAACGGAGGTCTATAGGCTCAACGTCGTAAAACACAGGAATGATGTTCCTGTTGCATCTCAAAATCCAACACAATTCAAACAAACACTATTTTGATTTAGCATAACGCTTACTGAAAATGGCAATATGTACTGATGCACTTAATGGCTTCGACAATTGCAGGAGAAACACGGGGAGCCCACAAGATTTGAGGCGATGGTAGATGAGGCTGGCTAGAGTCTTCTTCACATCGGGAGCCTATGATTTATAAAAATGTGGTATGTTGCTAACACTGGTTCTGTGGAACCGGACTCCATAGCTACTACGTCTTACAAATAGGAAGGGATGGGATCAAACAGAAACGAAGATGAGCTGAAGTCACTAATTGCTAGATGAGAAGAATGTAAATTTTCCCAAGGAGAACCGCTCATCGGTCATTTATAAAAATGACTTTCTCTAAGGAGGTTTACCATAGTCCACATGTCTCATACTGTAATATTATGTTGAGAAGCAAAATTCTGTGTATTGGATTTGCGTTTTTAACCATTCACAGTCAACATGGTAAAAGTTAGAGAAGTATTAAGAGGTAGAAGGGTGAATGGTAAAAGGAGTTGTGAAGTAGGAGAAACTCATTCGAGATTATAAAATTTGGGAGATTTTGTAATGTATTTAGAATGTCATTTAACAGTACAGGATAAGATAATTAAAAAATATTGGTTAAAGCTAACTTCATTACTCATTAGTGAGGTAATTCATCATTTCATAGAATACTTTATACGATTTTAAAACAAAAGAAAATATAGGTATGTACAAATTTTATAAATGTGTATTCATAAATTCGAGTTTAATGGTTAGATACGTTTTAGAAAAAAATGTATGGATGTACAAATTTTATCATATCATGACATAATTTTATATGGATGAGTACATATAAAAGGAGTTGTTTTCACTATGATTTTTTGGAGTTTTAGGTGGATTTTTTATTGGCATTTTGTAAAAAAAATTGTGGTGAAATCTTGATTTGTCGTGTTTAAATTGGTATTTTTATTACATATATGAATTTAACACTCTCAAAAATATATTGGACACTTTGATTGTGCAAAGTTCACCCATCAAACTTGTGATTTTAATGAATATCTATAAAATATTACAAATTAGATCAGAAAATAAATTGAAAAACATTTCAAAAATCACAGTTAAAAACAAGTGCCATTTCTAATACAATGAGTTAGATAAAACTTCTCAATCCAATAAAAAACTAATAATTTTATTAAAAAATAAAAATATTATACTATACTTTAAAATAAAATAAAAACATTATATTTTAAAATAGTATATTCAAAATCCAAAATTCAAAAACTATAAACCTTAAAATAATTATTTTACTTTAATTATTATTTTATTTAATTTAATATATTTTTTATTTTTATTTTTATATAATTTAACCAACTCAAAATATTAAAAAGACAAAATAAAACATTTCTACCCTCACGAACATAAGAGCATCTCAGCAATATATATATAGATATAAACATTGCATCACCAAAAAAGAAGACCCAAAAACATATTGACAATGAATATAGAAAACATTTTGGTCGGTGATCAAGATTAAAAGAATAATGGCACTAAATAAAGTTTACGTTGGCTTCGGTTCTTCTGAAAATGAAATGATTTGGAATGTCACTACATTCCATCTACAACGACGGATTTACAATACATGGTCATGTTTATCCAACTAAGCGACATCCACGAAATAGATATTGCCATGTCCACATTGTCTCGCAGGTCATCGAATTATTAATCCGTTACCACACAACTCACGGAAAGTTCGGAGTAATCTCCGGAAGCTTTACAATACACAACACTCTTTATCATCTTCTCTCTTAATTTCATGGTGGTGCGGCATGGAAATATTTGAGCACTCCACTCACATGAGCATCA
Organism: Pinus albicaulis; assembly: GCA_034641835.2. Classification (NCBI taxonomy): domain Eukaryota; kingdom Viridiplantae; phylum Streptophyta; class Pinopsida; order Pinales; family Pinaceae; genus Pinus; species Pinus albicaulis. The sequence continues at coordinate 331 of JAXQQM020081576.1, read as the reverse complement.
ATTATGTTCCTTTTTCAACATGACTTTCCACCACTTTTCCACCTCTTTGTAATTATCCGATGAAATATCTTCTTTTCATACTTATTTTCACGTCTTTTCAAACCCATTGTACTCATCGGCAATTCTAAATCAATAGTCTTCAATGGAATCACTTCTCACAAAGATTACATCGTGTCGCTGCGAGCGTTGTCGTTGAATTATATTTTAAAGGAAGCAATGATCGCTCTTACATGGGGCGGTGCATCGTACTCCGTTTATTGGGGCAACCAATATATTAGCTGCTATTCATCCATAAATGCCCTTAAGAGTACTAAGGGCATACCATGGACAT
>JAXQQM020077177.1:0-14772 GCA_034641835.2 Pinus albicaulis | reverse complement strand
ATTCTTGTTTAAGATTTCAACAAGAAACAATGAAGGAGGCTTCCTGAAACATCATCCTTGATCATAGTTGGAAAATAATCACCTAAACTAGGTGGGGCCCACACAGGCTATTTTTAGGTGTAATTCTATTTTTAGACATGGTGATCATATTTCAGAAGTTGCAAGATGCTATTTGTGGATGGTTGGTCAAGTTGGAAAAATAGATGAAATTCTATTTTTAGAATATTGGGCAAAGTCTATTTATAGATCGTCGATCTAAAAATAAGATGCACATGTCTATTATTATTAGCTCTTAATAATAATCCGACAATAAACAACAACTTATTCTCTTGGAGCACTTTATTTCGGTGAACGATTTGGCAAATCGGTGGGGTAGGGAAAGATTACGTAATTCTAGGGATGGTAGTGGTTCCGCATGGAGGACTCAGTTAGAACTGAAGTGGAAAAGTTATGACAGAGTTGGAAGAGTAGTTCATGGAGTTGTTATTCAGTTTAACTCAGTTAGTGGAGTTAAACTCAGTTGAGCTAGTTGTATCTAGTCTAACTGAATGATACACTAGTGAGAGTGGAGTGAATTAATTCACAAATAATAACTAATTAATCAACTAAACAAATACAACAGTTAACTATAGTGCATGTCAATTCCAGTGGAGACCCAGTGGAAAGATAGGTGAAAGGGCAAGATAGACTATCCGTTGTGACTACTAGTGATGCATTGATTGCATCTACATACACATTGGAGATGCCAATGATAATTACGTAGTCAAGGAGAGTGGGATTGCATTGAATTGGTCTTTGTAATCAACTTGGATTGCGCAGTGGAGGCAGGCTATCAAGAGGCAGAAATCAATTTGCAGATTTCTTCATGATAGTGTGTGACGATTGATTGTACTGAGAGCTTGATGTACTAAGCTTTGTATGAGATTGTTACATGATCTCTATGATACATAATATATGATAGTTGGGGTTTTCAGCTTCAGGCTTTCCCGTTAAACAACTGTGTTATGTGCGATTGTTTTTATTGCTTCATGTGTTTGCAATTGAGTTTATAATTTCCGCAAAAGATTAACAGTGGAAGGATTCTGTATTTAGCAAGAAGATAAATATTGTTAGACCAGGAGAATCTGGATATATACATCCATATGTTATATAATTTCTACATGGTATCAGAGCAGTGTTAATTCTTGAAGATTGCAATTGTGAAGAATTGTTGAGTTTGTGTTGGTGGACAATTCGAATTTGCTGCAAAAATTTCTTGGTGTGACAGTTGAGTATTCATTGAAATGTCTTTCAATGGGTTGCGGTTGGAGTCTACAATCGAGGGCAGCTCTAACTACATAGCTTGGAAGGACATGATGGAGGCGGTGCTTGAAGATAGTGGCTTGAAGGAATTCATCGAGAGAGATGTTCCTAAGCCCACTTCGGCAGATGCTGCAGTACTTGACGCATGGCAAAAGAAAGTAGCAAGGGCGAGGAGGATTCTGTTGGAAGGTGTGAGAGACCACATTGTCTCAAGCCTTCATGGGAAAGCCACTCCATATGCTGTGTGGAAGGCTTTGATAGATCGTTTCCAAAGCAGTAGCGACCAGAGGAAGTTGGCGCTGAAAGATAAGCTCAGAAAAATAAAAATGAAGAAGAACGACACTATTCCGGTATACTTGACAAAGTTTGTCCAATGCAGGGATGAGCTTGGGAGTGTAGGAGTCAATGTTGATGATGATGGCTTGGTGAGCTTCGCTCTCCTTGGGCTTCCGAAGAGTTGGCATAGCTACGAAGACTCTGTCAATGGACCGGAGAAACCACCGGGTTGGGAGCGACTTTGGTCGGATCTTGTGCAGGAGGAGATAAGGCAGACCACCAGGGATGGCTCTTCATCAAAGCATGATGATGAATAGGATTTTGCTTTGGTTTCCAAGGCAAGGAAAAATAAGGGGAAGAAATTCCATTCTATATCTGAGGCTGGTGAAGATGGCAAAGAGCATAACATGTCCAAAGTGAAGTGTTTTCACTGTCACGAGTTTGGACATATTGCCACAAATTGTCCACATAAGAAGAAGAACAAGATGGCTGCTGGAGCTGCAGCTGGTGAGGCTCTTGCCTCGTAGTTTGAGCTTGACTTCTCATTGATCGCATGCATGGTGTCTAGTGCACTGGGATCAGGGTGGTACTTTGATAGTGGTGCTTCCTTTCACATGACATGAGATGTGAACCTTTTCAGTGACTTGGTGGAGAAAGATCTCCAAATGCATGTTGAGTTGGGCGACAATGGACGATACAATGCGACTGACATTGGTACCATTACCTTTCAGAGGGCGTCAGGTAAACTCATTCTTTTACAAGATGTTGTGCATGTTACAGGTTTAAAGAAGAACTTAATCTCAATCACAATGTTAGAGGATAAAGGCTATGATGTTGTATTTAGTGAAGGAAAAGTTTTCCTTCAGCACAAAGCAGCAGGGCAAGTCAAGAAGGTTTGGATTCGAGCTAAGAATCTTTACAGACTTGAATTAGATGGGATTTCTACAGAGCTTCCTACTATTGGGAAGTGTGAGAAAACCATGCAATTGATGCTTGAGAGGGAGCAAGTTTTGCATGCAGGTAAGAGTGAACCTCGGGATGTGGAGCAGCCACAAGATGAAGATCATGGAGTGGGAGCAACCACTCATACAGAGAAATTTCGTGCTAGATGGGCATAGGGAGTGCATGTATCTATACCACCAGGTGAGAGGTGGGGCGACATGCATGAGTAATCCCAAGAGGAGATTTACGAGCATGATTAATTGAGATGGTGTGGATCTCATGAATTGAACCTAGCTATGAGGTGCCCACATAGCAGCAGTAGCATGATTAGTTGGATTGATGCAGGTAGATCAAAGTGACAGTGTCAGATAGTGGAGTGCGGTTCAGAGTTGACAGCAAGTGCAGAGTGCATGGGTGCAGATTTCAACAACGCAGTGGTTCTTGAAGACATGTGCAGTTGGTACCAGCAAAATTCGAAGACTTTGATGATAGATGCATTATACTGATTCAGTTGTTTGGAGGCTATTCAGTTTCAGTAGGGCACTTGCAAAGGTTGCAGGGCGAATGCATGGAGTTGCATGTCGCATGCGAAGACAATAATTTCTTGTTGAGAGGGAGTGTTGAAGATTGCAACAAGAAACAGTGAAAGAGGCTTCCTGAAACATCATCCTTGATCCTATTTGAAAAATAATCACCTAAACTAGGTGGGGCCCACATAGGCTATTTTTAGGTGTAAGTCTATTTTTAGACATAGTGATCATATTTCAAAAGTTGCAGGATGCTATTTGTGGATGGTTGGTCAAGCTAGAAAAATAGATGAAATTTTATTTTTAGAATATTGGGCAAAGTCTATTTATAGATCGTCGATCTAAAAATAGATGCATGCCGATTATTATTAGCTCTTAATAATAATCTGACAATAAACAACAACTTATTCTCTTGGAGCACTTTATTTCAGTGAACAAATTTGGCAAATCAGCGGGCTGAAGGAATTACGCAATTCCTAGGGTTGACTGGTGGTTCATGCATGGAGGACTCAGTTAGAACTGAAGTGGAAAAGTTATGACAGAGTTGAAAGAGGAGTTCATGGAGTTGTTATTCAGTTTAACTCAGTTAATGGAGTTAAACTCAGTTGAGCTAGTTGTATCTAGTCTAACTGAATGATGCACTAGTGAGAGTGGAGTGAATTAATTAGTTAATTAATTCACAAATAATAACTCATTAATCAACTGAACAAATACAGTAGTTAACTACAGTACATGTCAGTTCCAGTGGAGACTCAGTGGAGAGATAGGTGAAAGGGAAATATAGACTATCCGTTGTGACTACTAGTGATGCATTGATTGCATCTACATATACATTGGAGATGCCAATGATAATTACGTAGTCAAGGAGAGTGGGATTGCATCGAATTGGTCTTTGTAATCAACTTGGATTGCGCAGTGGAGGCAGGCTATCAAGAGGCAGAAATAAATTTGCAGATTTCTTCATGATAGTGTGTGACGATTGATTGTACTAAGAGCTTGATGTACTAAGCTTTGTATGATATTGTTACATGATCTCCATGATACATAATATATGATATTTGGGGTTTTCAGCTTTAGGATTTCCCGTTAAACAACTGTGTTATGTGCGATTGTTTTTATTGCTTCATGTGTTTGCAATTGAGTTTATAATTTCCACAAAAGATTAACAGTGGAAGGATTCTGTATTTAGCAAGAAGATAAATATTGTTATATAAGGAGAATTTGGATATATACATGCATATGTTATATAATTTCTTACAAATTCTTTATTCATCCTTGAGTATGCCAACTTTTTCTCTTTAAAACATCACGTAATTATGCAAAGCATGTTACAAGATTCTACTCAAATGTATCTTATCCAAAAGTCACTTTCAATGTGTGTTCCTATGCCTTTTATTCTATCATCTAGCAATGTTTCTCATAATGGACCTACAACCTGACTTATTGCATTCCTTCATCCCTTAAAATGTATTGTTTCCACATTTCATGGAATCTATACTAACCTTGTCATAATGCTTCTCCCAAGAACCTTCAAAATGATGGTTCTTCTATGATCATAATGATCCACCTAAGCAAAAATGACTGTCTCTAACATAATGTTAGATAATGCTTGGATGAAAAATATGAAAAAATGGTGTATCTATCTACTAGATGATTTCTGCAAAGCAACTTAACCAAGTAGACCCTACATATGCTACTATCACATGCTTTTGTCTATAAAATCAAGATTCCTTTAAAGTAAACAACAATGCAATTTATCCTAAAGGAAATATTAATTTTACCAAGAACCTTAAAAACAAGTTTCCTTCTTTAAAAGTAAAGATATTTCACATCTTCTTTCTTTGGCTTCTTCTCAGGTTCTCCCACTCCCTCGTCTATGTGAGCCTCACTTCTTTCCTTTCTCTTATCGTTATGTTGACTTGCACAGTCCCTCTTAAAGTGTCAATATTCATTGCACTTAAAGCATTAAACCTTGGATATATCTTTCTTCTTGGAATTTCTGAAATTTCCCTTCTTCATCTTCTTGACTCGAGTTATAAAGGCTTGAGACTGCTCATCTAATCCAATGTCATTTTTTACCTTTATCCTTGATTCTTCCAAAATTCATTGTGCCCACAACTCATCAAAGGGAGTTGAATCTTTCTTAGAGTAAATGGTCCTTGCAAAGCGGCTCCATTCTGGTGGCAATGCATTTAATACATAGATGGTCATTTCCAAATCAGAAATTGTCTCTTCAAGCCCTTGCAAGTGATCCCTTAATTGAGAGATATTCATTACAAAGGATGACATGTCCTCATCCTTTTATTTCTTCATCTTGTATATTTTATTCCACAAATACATCTTTTGTCCTGGTGTACTTACATAGTACAAGTTCACTAGATTGGCATACATAGTCTTGGAAGTTTTCAAATTTGCAATGGAACAAGAGGATCTTTAATGGATTCAACTATGATCCTTTGTGCCCTTACTTCCCATTTCCACTACTTTGATAGTTCATGAGTATTTTATTTTCTAGGTTCAGTAATTTCCCCAATTACATATTCCATTACCTCATGTTCTATAAGTGCCAGGTTAATCATTTTCATCAGTGCTAGGTACTTTTATGCTTCAACGAGCTTATCGCTCTCCTTGCAAAAAGAACCCATGTGATCTGTAGATTCAGACATAGAGTAATAATATGATACTTACTTGATAACCAAGATTCTCCTCTTCCTTGATGATGTCTTCAACCTTTCTTAATGCCCTCAAGACCTTTGAAGAAACTTCATTAATTTCCTTGAAAGATGTTTCCTAGGATTCTTCCAAAAACAACTTTCAAGAGTGGTGGAGGATACCAATATCAGTATTTTTATGCTTCCTTCAAAGATCTCTTTCATTGAGCCGTCAAATAGATCTCCTTTTCTCAAGAGAAAATCTTTCTTGTAGTCTTCCTCCCAAGCCTTCCTTTGATGAGAGTTTGATGTAGTCTTGATCTTCTTCAAAGTAGAAACCATCCTTCCATACCAATAGGTATTCTACTTCTTTTATTTCCACAAATGATTCCCCTTGGAAAGAAACCCCTTATTTGTGTCCATAATATGATCCTTACAGCTTCCTTCTTGTTAACTTTAGCTCTGATACCATGTTGGAATATTCAAAGTGGCAGCTTATGAAATCAATTTTCCTTAACCTTAATACTTTCTTGTGAAATTAGTTAGTCTTCTTGTGTTCTTTATTTAGATATTTTCATCAAACAAATATCAAGAAAAAAAATAGCAACAATAAAGGATGCAGAAATTAGGCTCTCAGCCAGGGCAAAACCCCTCCAAGGGGAAAACCTGGAAAACTCTTCTCTAGTTATTGAATCTGCTTCCAATGAGACAACAAAGAACTAATCTTAGAATCTGCTTCCTCCTCCAAGTACCAAGTCATCCCTTCCAAGTAGTCCTTCCTTGATCCGACACTAACCAACTTCAAACTACAACTTCGACCTCCCAATTTCGATACTGCTTCTTCAACTTGCAACTTCAACCCTTGAAGCTACTACAAAAACCCTAATCCAACCTCCTCTTGAGACCTTCCTTGATCAAGATAGCTCCAACCAATGTCAATGAGGTCACTATAAATTAATTATTCCTTCCAACAATAAGAGGTTGCACTTCATCCTATTGCAACTCAGATTTGTGATTTCAGCCTCCGTTGTAGTTGTAGAAACCCTATAGTTTCATATGTGTGGGAGAGATAGCCCAAAAACAAGTCTTTTTTTTCTTCTAGACCTTCGCTCTTCTTGTCTTCCTGCTTCCCAGCTATAGATAGAACCTTTTCCTTGAGACCACACTTCTTGGTGAGTGAGTGCTAAATGAGGTCGAATTTCTCCTTTATATAGCCTTTCCAAGGGGTCAAATTCCCTCCTTTAGGCCGACTTGAAGCTTCCATGGTCGACTTGGACTTTTGGAGTTTCTAGGACTTTCTAGACTCCAAATAATTTTTTTTTTCAATTACATTTTGCTCGGAAGGGCCTTATAAACATGATTTTGACTCCTTTGACTCATGACAATAAATCCTAAGACCTAACAAACCCTAGAAACATGAAGAACGTGCTTTTACCTATAAGACCATCAATAAGAAGCATGAAACTCGTGCTTTAATAATAATAACTTTTTTTTTTCTTTTATTCTTTTGTTTGTTACATAGGCTACATATTGAAATGAGTACAACAACAATTATGAAGCTGAAACTAGTTACATTTTCAACACAAGTGACCATTTTGGATTCAATTATTGGCATTTACACACAAATTGACAAAGATTAAGATTCCACTTCCACGAGTGGATGAGAATAAGGAAGTCATTGACGTTTTTAATGAAGAAAGGCACTACACAATAGAAGCTACAATTGTTTGCATCTTGAAGGCCAAAAAAGTTTTACCTCAGAAAAAACTAATGAGAAATTGTGTTGAACAACCCAAAAATATGTTTGGACCATAAATTGAAGCAATAAAAAAGGAAATTGATGTTTTGTTAACCAAGTGTTGTTGGAATTTCCTATGAATTTTATGCATTTAGATTTGTTTATGAATAATTTGGGCATGCCTACAAAAAATAACCACATTATAAACCTAAATTTTAACCCTAAAGCATGAGCAATATCGTGAGTACTTGCCAGAAGAAAAAGTTGGGTCCAAAAACTATGACACAAACCTTATCAAGTGGAAGAATCTACTCGAAGATGAAGCCACTTAGGAAAAGGATGAATTTATCTCAAGGCATTCTTTCTTTCCCATGCTTGCAATTCAAATAATTTCAAGCTAACTTGTAATAAAAAAATATAATTATAAAGTAATTATTGTAATCACCTTATATAGACATACCCACATGAAGGGTTATGTCCCAATGTTAAGCAAACTATATAATATTTCCATCATCGATTGTAAATGTGTCATGAAAAATAATCACATATATTGTTTTTTAATTGTTTGTCCACATAGTTTATCTTTAAAAAATCAAGCAACATTACGACTAATTATGAAAACCTACACACTCATATTTTAAACCTATACAAAGAGGATTGGCTCAAAGAAACAAGATTTCTAAAAAATTCAGAATTAAAATTATGAAGAGTTGTTGACCTCCCTTAAAACGATGTTAGGATTCCTATATCCTCTTTAAGTTTACTTATATTCATCAACATCATTGGAGGGCTAATCTTAACCATATGTTTACAAGAGTGAGAAATGTTATTCTACGTGCATAAATTCACTTTATCGGGTCAAATATTAGGAAATTTCCAAATTGTGCACATAGTTTATCTCTAGAAAGATCAAGCAAAGTAGATATGATTCTTCAAAAATCCAAAGCATGAACACTAAATCTATATATAGAGTAGTGACAATATGTATAAAGTAGAGGTAAAGATAAATGGAGCTAAAGTTGGCAAACAAAATCTGTATATATAACTAAAACTAATAGAATTAGATGTTACTACCTTCCAAATCCAAACACAAAATTATATGATCTATTTCTTTATTCAAAAACCTCACAAAGGTGAATTTAAGACTTATGAATTAGTATGTATCCCTGTTACATGATGTTGTTTAGCATCATGCCCATTGAAAAAGACATGTGTATGAATAACATGAATCCCTTTGTCTCTTGACCTACTAATAAAATTTCACCACTTATGTTAATAACACACAACCAAATTTAGGAAAAGTGTGCAACAAAACTCTTCAACAAATTCTTCCATCATAGTTAATCCCTATCCCTACATCCACTTAACAATACAATACAAAAAATACCCACATAGAGGAAATATAATTGAAGAACATCTAATACTCTCCATCAAATTCCTTTGTTATTAAAAGCTTTCAATCAGAGTTCCAAGGAGCTAAAATTATGGAGAAACAACTTGGTGAACTCAAAGAAAGGGAGTAGATGTCCCATGCACTCCAAGGGAAAGCATTCAAGAAAATATACAAAGAATAGAAGTCATTTATTCATTGCATCAATAACTTATTCTCAAGTTTTAACCATTCATTCGGAAAACTAGACTCAAGCGTTTTAGCTAATACAAGTTCTTCCAAAATGGAACTCTCCCAACCAAATATATGTTTTGACTGTTGTATCTAATTGAGTGCGAAAAACAACATTAGTCAAGTGCTTAAGCCAATTCCAGTCACAATTATATTGATTTAGTAATAAATTTTGATTAAGTTTTAGGGTCTAGTTAAATCAAATATGGAAAGGTAATATAAATTTGGATGTTAATTTCCATTTTGTGATAACCTTGCTACAATATGTATTATACAAGTTTAGCATTATATATATATATTAATTATTATTTTATATATAGACCAAGAGGTTAGTTCAATTGGTTGTCACCAATATTGTTGGGCATTTGGTTAATTTCATGCCAACAAATGTGACGGTGTTTTTATATAAGTTTTCCTAAGTCTAGGATAGTTTGGTAGGAACACTATTTAATTTGTCAAATAGGGATTTGTCAAAGACTTGTGAGGCACCCAGTGCAAGTAACATAGAAGTAGGACATTCATGGCATGCTCTAAACTAAATCCACACATATACTAAAAATTATTGCAACTCTATTATTTAAAAATAAAACTTGTGATAAAAGAATCAATATTGTCCCAACTTGATCACATTGTTAGTGGCATCTTGGATGTCATATCCCATGATTTGTTTTTTCAAAACTTAGCATATAGCTTTGCATATCAAGTGTCAATTTAAGAGAAACTTGATTCATTAGAAAACTAATCCTACAACAACACTATCATCATTTTGTGACATATAAACTTGTAACAACCCATTCTATAGTTGATTCTACATCATATTAATGAAATGAATGAAAATGCAAATGTACAGACAGTGGGAAAATATAAGAAGAAATGGAGAATTAACATTGCAAGAAGTTATCTAATGAGGTTAGCTACTAAATGCAGGTAGTAAATGTGGCACAATACCTTACCGAGAGTAGGCCCTACTCAAGGTGCAGTGTGTGCATAAACTCGCGAGATCACTAGAACGATACCACAATCATGATTTCCACACTTTAAACCAAGAGAAAACTCTATTATAGTTGGAAAACAAAATTTTAACATATGTATAATATCATAATATGGAAACCAAATGTCATAACCCATTCCATAATGTTGTGTACATATATATCAGTCTATGAGAGAACATGTTTGTTCCATATAAGGGACGACAAGTTCCTCGAATAGTGAAATTAGTTCAAATGTAAAATTAAAAATAACACTATGGGCATGCCCATGATTGGATAAAGTGTCCATTTGAATGATTCCAAACCAACATCACTAAATTCCTTTTGTTTTCTTCAATACAATAGGTTGTGAGTGTATATTAGCCTTTCCCATGTAGTTTTTTATGGTTATGCCAAAATAGAGTTAATCTTGTGTTCGTGTATTCAATGTGGATTGTTGAGCATGTCATTGTTTAATTGAAGAAAAAGTGAATCTTCGTGTATGTGTTATGAAAGTATGATTTTTTCGTTGTATAACAAACTATCGAGATGCCCACAACCTGTCTTCACCAGATCTTTGATCAATAATGGAGTTTCTCACGTGTTGTATGACAAGTCAATTTGGGTAAAACCCTTTCATCATTTTGTGATCAGCCTTAATCAAATGAATCCCTTTCATTCCTCACACGAATCCTTAAGTGAAGCCTATTATCAAAATTTAGAGTTGTGTCCTTCAACCTAAAGGTAGAAGGCATACAGTCTTAAAAGAAACATGCATTTTTATGGAATTCAAGGTTAGTGATGAACCATTAAGTCATAAACAATCATGTATATGAACATGAATATACAATGGTATAATTAAACTCTAAATCACATTTCAATCCCAAATATAAAAAGGAAAATAAGAGAAAGGCATTGCAATTGTATACCTTAGCAAAATTCATGATAACTAAGAGTAAACAAGGAAAATTTTGTTGTAGGTTGGGGAAAAAAATGAAATTTTTATTCATTAAAACATAGTCAAAATGGGGACTCATCCTCTCGGTTGATTTGGTTCCATGTCCTCATGCAACCTATATATTCTTCTTATGGAGTTCGTGTATGTAACGCACCTCACTCAAATGTTGGGTGTCTATAATCTCATTCATTATAATAGCCCAGGGTTATATCTCTTTGTAGCCAATGTGTTTTTTCCTCTTCCTCATTTCATACCATAGTGCTTTCTAGAAACAACTAGGACACCAAATGATTGGAAAGAAAAAACCTAACTCATTCAATCTAGAGCCACTTCTTAGCAGAGAGTTAGTGTAGGATCCTGCCCTGTTAAGGGCCAATTTGAAGTAGGGGTAGTCAACTAAATTTTTGTTCCTTGGGTAATTTTGGAAGAGTCTCCCATACACTGTGATAGATTAGAAGTGCCTCTATTGAATGGGTTCTTGAAATTTCTCTATACTCTATAATAGCATATATTTGGTAGTGCCTGATGGAAACAAAATTTCCTATATCATCCTATGTAGGCCTTCTTTAATGATGTGAGCTACAAGGTACTCATCCCTTACCTGCAAAAAAGTCTCAGATTCAATTCTTCCATAAAATTCAACTTCTTTCTTCCACTTGACCAAGCCAAGGATGTGAGGTGAAAGCTCAGAGTTTGACATCCCTAACATAGGGGTTAGGGTTCCAATGAGTGTTATTTTGTAATAAGAAATTTAAAATACAAAGCTCACACTATAAGTTTTTGGTCCTTTAGATCTGCAAAGAAAAACATATCCACAAAATCTTGAGGTTGTTTCTATTAGACAATTTAAAGTGGAGGCAATTATAACTTATTTTCTTCAACCTTGATACTTTCTTGTGAAACTTAGTTATATTCTTTATGTTATTTAGTTATATATTTTCATCAAACAATATCAAGAAACAACAACAATAAAAGAGGACACACATATAGGCTCTCAGCCAAGGAAAAATCCCTCCAAGGGGAAAACCCATAAAATCTTATCTTATTAGAATCTACTTCAAATGAGATACAATAACCCAATACATATACCAAGTCCTTCTCCTAGTACCAAGTCATCCCTTCCTCAAGACCTTCCCTCTAACTTCTTCTTTCTTGCAACTTCGACATGCCAACAACTTCCCAGCTACTTGACCCAACAACTTCATCCTCCAGCAACTTTGTCCCAAAAAATATTGCATAAGCCCTAATATATCTTCCTTTTGAGACCTTCCTGGATCAAAATAACGCTCCCCAAGGTCAAGAATGTCAAGAGAAGGATTTCACTCTATCCAATAACTTTTTCCTGCAAATTTTCTCCTCAACAACAACCTTGCTCCCCAACAATTTGGACTTGCAACTTCAACCTCTTTCTGGTTGCATAAACCCTATCTTCTTCACATGCGTGAGAGAGATAGAGCCTAAAGACAAGATATTTCGGCCTCTCGGCTTCTTCTAGAACTTCACTCTCCTTTTCCCAGCTTCCCAGTTACAGATCAAACTCTTTCCTTGATAGATCGAAGTTGTGAGTGAATGTGTCCAAATGAGGTCGAGTTGCTTCCTTTTATAGCTTTATCATGGGGTCAAATTCCCTCCTTTAGGCCGACTTGAGGATCCCAGGGATGACTTGTACTCTTCAAGATTCCAAGAATTTATAGACTAAAAAGAAATACTTATTTTTACAATTAAAAATTTCCCGGAAGGGCCTAATAAACATGATGTTGACTCCTTTTACTCATGACATTAAATCCTAATACCTAACAAACATTAGAAGCACAAAGAATATGCTTCTACCTAGAAGACCATCAATAATGAGCATGGAACCTATTGTATCTTAAGAGACAATCCCTCGGTTTTGAAAGGAATCAGTGCTTAAGCCATTTTAAAAATGTGTAACATAAATTATTTTATCATGAGGTCTTTGTTCTATCCCTCTGGAGACTAGTTTTCTAAAACCCTTAATGATCTGGAATAATAAAAGGTTTCATAATGCCATCCACTGTTGATATCTAGATGAAAAGGAGTAACTATAGGAAACAACAGTCAGGTGGATATTGTTGGGGTCACCACCTATTCACCCAGGGCTGCACCATTGTCTATTTGAGTTATATTTGAGTTTTTCGGTTTCGGCAACAGTTCTATTTTTGAGTTTTTCGGGTCCTGAACCCGGAGTAGTTTTGAGGCCCTAACGGCATTTTTTGGGAAAACGGAGGCAACATGGGTCCATGGACGGATGTTGCTCGTTCCAAATTCTATTCCTCAGGATAGATCTTTCTAACGAGGTATGAGCACGTCAAAAACGGAGATCGTATGCCAAAGTTACGCCAGGGAAGTTGAAACATCAATTTACCCCAGCAGACCATTTTTTTGGCCTTCATCTCCCTAAATTTAGGAGTTTTGGCTGTTTAGGATTTTACATTGTTTCTAAATGATAAATAGGCCCTTGAGCCTCATTGTAACACAGTTCAGAGGCATGTAGCCGCCACATCTCTTCTCAGAGATAGCTACCAGCGCCCTAGCTAGTTTTATTTCCATTCTATCTGTAAGCAAATTTCAGTTCTTGATATTAATGAAATGAAGTGTTATTTCCGCTGCATCTCTATATTTATGGTTATATGTTTATTCTGTTGCGTTCCTGCATAAATCCGGATCAGTGGTATCAGAGCGGTCTGCTTTTTCTCGATCCTTCTTTGCATGTCCCCAACGAGGTCGGGGTATAAGGAGCTAGGGCTCAATCTGGTGGAACCTTTGCAAGATCAGCCTCGCAAACCTCGATGGACGCCCATGGGGGACGAAAAGAAAGATGAGGGAGCAGGAGATCCTATCAAAATATTGCTCGAGGAGGCCCTCGAAAGACAAAGGAACGTGATGATGGATAACTTTGCTCAGATCCTTCAACGACTACCCACCGGCGGCGCATCTGCATCCAGCAGCCACTCTGGAGGCGCAACTCCTTTTAAGGTACAAGTAAATTTTGACATTCCCATATTTGAGGGTCAAATAGATGCAGATGCCGTAGATAGATGGTTGAATCTGTTAGAAGGATATTTCTCGGTTCATGACTTTTCAGACCGGGAGAAGATTATTTTTGCAGTCCTCAAAGCTACCCCCCATGTTAAGGACTGGTGGGAAACCTACTGTGAGAACAAGGACCAGACAGAACCCTCTCTGTTCTCGGCCGTACCAACAGGTGTTTAAGGCAGCCGTCCAGGCAGGTACTATCCTGTGGGGAGCTCTGAGGACAAGTACATACAATGGACCACGCTGCGACAACAAAGGGATCAAGATGTGCATGAGCTGACGAATCTGTTCCATACCCTGCGCACAAAGTTGGGTATCAAAGATTAAGAGAAACATCTGGTGCTAAAGTATCGCAGCTGTCTGCACAAATACATTCAGGAGGAAATGGAGTTCCTTGACATCTCCTCGCTTGGTACGGCATACCGGTATGCTGCCAAGATTGAGCAGAAATCCAAGCAGAAGAAGCGAGACTTTGGATCTGCGAATCAAAAGCAAGGGAAAGGTGCTTCCAAACCGCAGAACAAAGGATCGAGCCAAGGCATGGCGGCTAAAGACAAATCATCGAAGCTACAAGAAAAGAACAGCACCGCAAAGCCAAAGAAGGACACGGGAAAGTGGTGTGAGTTCCATAAGAGCTCCACTCACAACACAAGTGAGTGTCGGGCCAAGCAGTCGCTAGTGACCGAGATGAGGGCTTCTGAGTCAGATGCATGCTCTGACTCCGAATCAGAA